>PVKS010013063.1:16282-52030 GCA_004027875.1 Aplodontia rufa | reverse complement strand
ATCTGTTGTTTGTATTCTTCATCTTTGCCAATCTGACTGGAGTGAGGTGACATCTTAGTATAAATTTTGATTTGCATTTCTCTGATTGCTAGAGATATTGAACATTTTCTCATATATTTACTGGCCTGTGTTACTTCTGTTGAGAAATTTCTGTTTTGTTCTTTAGCCCATTTATTGATTGGGTTGAATGTGTTTTGATATTAAGTTTTTTGAGTTCTTTGTATATTCTGGATATTAGTCCTCTGTCAGAGGAGTAACTGGCCATGATTTTCTACCATTCCATAGGCTCTCTCTTCATATTCTTGACTAATTCATTAACTGTACTGAAGTTTTGTTAGTTTAATGGCATCACACTCATGGATTCTTGGTTTTAATTCTTGCGCTGTGGGAGTCTATTAAGGAAGTCAGTGCCAACACCCATATGATGGAGTGCTGATTCTATTTTTTCTTCTAACAGTTTTGTGGTAGCTGGTTTAATTCCTACATCCTTAATCCATTTCTATTTTTTTTTTTTTTCTGGGTTACAGAAAAGGATCTAATTTCATTTTTCTTCATAGGACTGTCCAGTTTACAGCACCATTTATTGAACAGGTTGTCTTTTCTTCAAAATACATTTTTGCCCCCTTTCAATATCAGATGGTTAAAGATTCATGTCTGTTTTGAAATCAATATCAGGCTGTTCTAGTTACTATAGCGCTATAGCATAACTTTAGGTATTGTGATACTTCCTGCTTCATTTTTTTAAACTTAGTATTGCTTTGGCTATTTTGGGTTTCTTATGTCTATGAAGAATGTCATTGGTATCTTGACAGGGATTATGATGAATTTGTACAGTACTTTTGCCTGATAGCCATTTTAATTATGTTGATTCTGCCTATCCAGGAACATGGGATGTCTTTCCATCTTCTGAGGTCTTCTTCAGTTCTTTCTTCAATGTTCTATAGTCATTGTAGAGGTCTTTTACTTCCTTTGTTAGGTTAATTCCAAGTATTTTTTTGAGCTTATTGTGAGTAGGATGGATAGGTAAATTATAGAATCAACCCAGATGTTATTCACTAGATGAATGGGTCCAAAAACTGTGGTAAAACAGAGTTCTACTCAGCTATTAAAATGAATAAAATCATGGCTTTTGCAGGTAAATGGATGGAAATTGAAAAAAAAAGATCATCCTGAGTGAAATAAGCCATACTAAGAGACTCAAAGGTTGAATGTTTCTGTCATATGTGGAAGCTAGAGTAAAACTGAGGATAGGATGAAAGGTAGTCAAGTTTATATAATAGACTCACCAAAGTAAGAATATCACATGATCTGAGGGAAGTCTAGTTATGATGGGGTGGGGAATCCTGAGTTTAAGTTACATTGCCATTACATGAAAAGAGCAGATGCTACCAGAAGAGCAAAGAATAGGGTTATATCAGCTTTGTTTCAAATCCAGTGATTCATTTTCAATGAATTAAGGTTTCTTGGCCAAGGCTATTTTTTGATTAATGGTCTTCACCATGTTGGTTATATATAAGGTTTAGACCTGTGTGAAATCTTAGTTACATTTTTTAGGTTTCAGACATATGGGTAACCTTGTCCAACAGTTAAACTCCAAATTTCAGAAGAAAAATGAAACTGGGTTAACTAGCCATCTAAATGGCTATATACCTTAATATATTTGAGCCTGATTTCCTATCTGAAAATGGAAACAATGGTGTCTATTTAATAGGTACATTTTTGTGTATACAAAGGTACAAAGGAAGAGAAAGGAATATGCATAGTTTATAGCTTCTATCTACTGTATATCTTCTTTTTTTGAGAGGGGGGAAGTATTGGCTTTGGATCAACAGAGCTAGATTTCAGTACCAGCTTCTCCAATTATCACCTTATCTTCAACACCCTGCTAATGAGATGTTGATACTCTTTCTTAGTCTGCTGGGATTGCTATAGTGAATTACCAAAGACTGAGTGGCTTAAGCAACAAATATGTATTTCCCATGCTTCTGAAGCCTGGAAAGGGCAACACCAAAGTGCCATCAGGTCAATGTTCGCTGGGAGCTGGCTTCTTGGTTGTCTTCTTCTTGTGTCCTCATGTGGCAGAGAGAAGAGAGTGAGGAAGTATCTTTTCCTATAAGAGTTTCACAGTAATGGACTAGGTTCCTCCCAAAGGCTTCACCTGCTAATACTATCCCATTGGGAGTCAGGGTTTGGAGAACAAAATATGTAATCCATGAAACAGTTCATGACCTTCCTCCCATAAGGATTAAAGAGCTTCCTATGGAATGTCAGAGGAACATCTAACAACAAGTGATTCAGGTTCAAGAAAGGTTACCCTTGATTTATTTTCTCTTATTTAAGTAGAAGTTCCTCAGCTGTATATCAGCAAGACCAGAAGAAAGTCTGTATTCATGAGGTTCAAAGAAAAATCCAAAGGAAATTCCTATAACAGAAAAAGGCCAACCAGACTTCGAATTCGACAACAGGAAAGAAGAGTCCATTTATCAGCTGGTTACCCACCACATTGCCACTAGTTATTGTCATTGCTGTTCAATTTCAAATGAGCTTTCTGATACATTTCCTGAATAAACCTCCTAGTCCTAATTCCTGCCAAGTTCATGCTTACTGCGGATGTCGTTTGCTTTGTGATGACTTCATTCACTTCATGGTGAACTTGCCCTTCATGTTCAATGTACAAACCTGGACACTTCCTCATTGCCCTTTGTTATAATAAGCTTCTTTGTCTCTGTGATCAACTGACCTGACTAGAACAATGTAGAGGTGAAAAATTTATTTTGGCTCATGGTTTCAGAAGTTAAGTCCATGATAGGCCAACTCCTTACTTCTGAGTTCAAGGTGAGGCAGAACATCACGGCCAAAGGGCATGGCAGAGCAAAGCAGTTCAGAACCTGGTGACCAGGAAGCAGGGAAAGAGAGAGCTCCACTCACCAGGGAAGAAGAATGTACCTCAAAGGTATGCCCCTGGTGACCCACCTCCTTCCACCCAGTTAATCCGTAACAATGGATTAATTCATCGGTCATTACAATTATCACATCTCCTGATCTAATGATTCCACCCCTGAACATTCTTGCATCAATCTCACATAACTTACTAATTATCTGACATGAGCTTTTGGGGAATACCTCTATTTAAACCAAAATACCCTTCTTGAGCATGACTACAATTATGCAATGCAGGATCTTGAAGCATGTGACAAAACCTGTCACCACCTTTGACATTCTTCCTTTTCTGTGGAGGGACTTTGATTTCCATCTTTTAAGCCCTTCCCACAATATAGTCTTCAGTCCATCATTTCTTCCACAGAAGTATTCATGAACTTTAAGAGTTTGTTATCATGCTAACTTGTGTTTAAACATGCAAAAGTGAAAGGTAGCTCACCACTAGGGAGACAAGGTCATGACTACCCTCTCCAGGTAATAGAAAAGTCCTTATTCTCTAATAAATCTAAAATGAAAGTAAGACAAAACAAGAGAAGCAACACATACATCTAAACATCAATAGATTTATCTGCTACATTGATTTCAGAATAAGCCTTCCAGAAGACAATAACCAATTAATTCACTCTTGAGCATACATTTCTTTAACAATTATTTTTATACAAATTACTTTCAAAGATGAAATGGGGAAAATAAAAGTATGAGGTCATATTCTCCACTTGAGGGTGTAGAATTCAGAAACACGTCGATGTCTGTGTCCTGGTTACGAGGACACTCCTGGTAGCCCTCTTTTCTAGCTTGACTGCATTTTTTTCCCTTTCTTCAAGATCATCACACCTGATTCTCATCTTGTTGCAAAGATTAAATAAATAAATATTTTATCACAGACATTGTTCCAAGCACTTATACAACTGGGACAGTATAGAGTCATGATAATGAGGTGGTTGAGGTAATGAGTTCACATTGTGGAGGAGTGGTTTAATCCTGCAGGGGGATATTCAGAGGGCAAAGTTAAGAGAATAAAAAAGAATATTGTTCCTAAGAAGAAGCTTTTAGTCTAAAAAGGGAAAACCTGTATGCACTGCAATTTATATGTAACAGTAAAAGGGACCCCCAGAGACAGTCAAAGAAAGCATTCTGAGAGTTCAGATGAGGGAAAGATTCAGCTTAGGATTCAACTAAATCTTGAATATTGTCAGATCCAGTTAGGGAATATGTTGGAGAAAGTGTGTGGATAAAAAAGAGGAAAATTTGAGTTCTGGGTAGTTTTTGTAAAAGGGCTATTCAAAACCGTTTTATAAATTTTTCCTTTTCCTAAATTAAGCTCCAAACTGATCATCCTGAAGCATGGGAGTTCTTCCTGATTTATAATGTCAACTATAAACATTACCAGGGACCATCCTTTTTCTTCCATTTAATACTCTTGCTCAATTTCAGTATTAGTATCTTCTCATGTCATAAACCTTGTTTTAGCTGTTTATCTGTGTCTCCTGGCTTCTTTGGTATTTCTATATCACCTACAGCATTTTATCATATCATTTGGCAACTAATTGTTTAATTTTCTGCCTTCCCATTAGTCTGCCTTTTAAGAAAGCAAGAATCTTCTAGCTGTAATTTCCTGGTGTGAGAAAAAGTGTGTGATGTGTAGTAGGATCTTCATGAAAAAAATACCAAAATAGTGAAGGGTTGGTCCAAAGAAGAGAGAGGACCAGTTTACTTCCAATTTACCTCCACTTTTGGTACATGATGGGTGGCAACAGTTCTGGGGTACTGTATGTTGTATGCATTAATGAACAATTTTTGTTGTTGCTTTTTTATCTCCTTGAAACTACAGATCTTGTACTGACAGCCAAATCAACCCTGTTGCATTCAGGTCTGTCATCTCCCAAATGCTTCATTGACTCAGTGACTTGTCCCTTTGCTTGGTTTGAAATGTGATATAGAGTTTTATCTTTCTCCTTAGAAAGGGGTAGCAATCACACATGTTATCATAATTTCTAAAAGCCCTGGCTAATAACTGGAAAATAAAGTGTATTCTAAAAGAACTACAAGTAATTGGCTATTATTGTGGAAATATGTTTTATGCTTATGCATCTTGGCCTTAAATCCACACTTTATTAAACATAAATAAAATAGCATTCCCTAAAGAGCCAAGGAGTGTGGTTCAAACAATGTCCCCTGACCCAGGGAAAACTGATTGTACGTTATCTTTATGGAGCCTCACAATGAGAATATGAGAAAATGGTACAATTCTAATATTTAAGTTTAGAAAACTGAGTCTTTGATTTAAGAAAAATTCTTGCTTGATAAGAGTGTCAAGTTATGATGTAGAATGTGATTTCAGTCAATAGAAACTTCCAACATTGTAACTGGAGAATGTATGTGTTTGTGTGTGTGTGTGTGTGTGTATTACACTGTATGTTGCTACCTTCCAGAAAATATTTGCAACAAAAATTTGAGATTCTATAATAAAGAGAGAATAGGTGAATAGATTGCTAACAGTAGCTCTAACTCTCCTGCACAATCTTATAACTTTCACCTCTAACTCCAAACCTGGCACACTGTTCATAATCTGTTGTCTGGGTAGTGTGACTGAAGGAATGAGTTCACATAATAAAATAGAAAGAGTGAAATTGCCACCTGGTCTAGGCTTTACATATTACAGGAGGCACCTGCAGTGCCACCAGTAGCATAATTTTGCAAGGTCAGGATCGATAGAGCTGCCAGTCTAAAGGAGAGATGATGCCAGTTTATTCTCAAGTATTTATAAGATTTCATTCCATAGGTAACAGATTCACAAAGGCTCAATTGCTGAGAGTAGGCAGCCTATGGAAAGAAATTACATTTTTTTTTCTGTAGTGTTAGAAAAAGAGTCATCCCGATTCTGAAAGGTTTATTTATGCACAAAGAACTGTAAAACAGGAAGCTTATTAGTTTTCACAACCAGGCCTCCAATCGTCCTCATTATCTGTTTGCAGGCCACCGTGCTAGCATTGTTTGTCAGGCATGCAGAAGGTGCATTTCTCCTGCGCATAGTAAACACGGGTGATATTTTACAGTCACACGTTTTCGTACAATGTTTCCCAGTTCTCTCCCCCAATGCACATTACAGATGTTTGGTGGATGATGCATGGGTGAATAGAAGACATCTGTGACATCAACTGCATTTTCTGAAGTAATTTAATTGTTTCTGAAAGTTTTAGGCTCATTTTGAAAACCCAATGTTCAGTGTGCATGGGTGTTTCATTAAGTCACACAACTGTTTAGATCTCTAAATGCTCCTGAACAAAATACCCAAACTGAATTTTATTTCCTCAGTTTATGTCCCAAATCATGAAGCCAGAAAAATGACAGGATGCATCTCAGTGTTGTCCCTGCACGTGATGGCAGTTAGAAATCCGTCCCTTTTCCCATAATAAATTCAATTTGGAGCATGTGGAATTTGGCAGCAGTGTTTCACTACCAGCCGAGAGTTGGCACAGGAAGAGAACACCCAGTGAGCAAGTTAGGACTTTGCAAAAAAATAAAATAAAATAAAACAAAATAAAATAAAAAGGGGAACTGATTATCGAGGATCCTATTGTGTGGGATATGTCTCAAAAGAAAGGATTCTGAAGCAAAACAATGAGCACACGCTGCCTCTGCTTCTTCGTTGGAATTTATTAATGGAAAAATCGATCACTGACTAAACAGAAGGGTCTATTCTACTATCATTTTGCATGACTTTCCTCTTTAAGCAGCAGTGATTCAGACTAGAAGTTCCTGGAAGAAAGGAAAACTCCTGTCCTCTGACTTACAATTCAATGGTCAGATAGCGTTTGGTTCCTGCAGAACTTGGCTGGGGAAGAAATTTCCATTTATAGGGTTAAAATTTTAAAAGGTCCTAATTTCTACTGATCCATTTATAATCCTCATCCTTGTGTAAAGACTCCCTAAGGTGTCCCTTGGAGGTTTGGATATTTGGCATGTGTCTTCTATAATTAAGAAGCAAAACTGAAAAATACTAGTAGGATTTAGGCCATGTTTCCCACTGGGAAAATTTGTTTGATGCCCCGTCTGGAGAAGAAATGAGTGTTGAAGACTATGGTATCAGCCAGGAAGGAAAATGCTTGGGCTGCCTGCATTTATTTCTCAGCTTTTTTCTTAATCACACAAGGATTATGCTCTGCTGTAACTGGAGAAATAAGAAACAAACCAACACAAAGCCTACAAAAATGCATGCCAGTAAAGCAAAGAGGTATCACAGAACACTGTTTCATAAAATTAAAAGGTACTGAATTTGCCACAACACATTGAAAACATCCACGGTCCAATGTGTCAGCTTCTAGTAAGTGTTAATTTAAATGTCAACAAGTTATACAGGTCATATGAAATTATTGCTCAGCTATGCATCAGCAACCAAAAACAGGTTATTATGACAATACCTGTGCCCCAGTACTGATTGTTTTGCATCATACTTGGAGGAATTACTAAGAAGGATGGAAGAAGTTGGGGTGAGGATTTAGTTTTATTAAAATAATGAAAACAATTACATCATTGTTATGACCCTTTAGAGCAATGATCTTTCGGAAGCTTGAATGTTTAGATAAAGCATCCTCAGGCGATAATGCCAGATCTGCTCACAGATTGCACATACTGAACTTGGGAACAGGGGAGCTAGAAATTCAAATCAAAAGTTTAAAGATAACAGTTGGAGAGCAGGATTGCAGGCCTTTCAGAATTTCACCTACTGCAAAGGTTGAATTTCTTTTTTTTTTCCCACCTGTTCTTAGAATGCTTAATCTCTAAAAAAATGTATTGTAAATGACTCCTTGCAAATGGGGTTCCTGTACTTTTCATCAGAATAGGTTTAGCTTTTCCAGTGTGCGCATTTTCACGCTGCACCAAACCTTTGTTTTGCTGCTCAGGATGGCAGCTCCAGCATTTTTCTTTCTGAATAATGTGCAGGATCAGTGTGCTGACTTGCTCATAAAAAAGTATAGCCTAGCTAACAGAGCTGCACTACCCAAACCCCAACATCTCATTTCCCGAAGGCTTTTCATCTTAGTTTGTCAGCACACTGGAACCTCTAACCTGAAGTGTAACATCTTTGATAGTTCATTTTGCTTGTAGTGTTTGCTGTCAAGATTGGAGGAAAATATGTAAGTCCTGTAGTTAATGGGAGGAAACTTTAGGTGTGGCAACAGACAAATGCTATTGTAGATCCTCTGTTGTTAATTAAAATCCAAGCAACATATTGGCAAATTCTTCTTAACCAAGAGCCGAAATGCAGAAAAATGGGTTTATTTAAAGGAGAATTCACCTTGAAATTGACGTGTTCATACTTGACTTGATACTAGCAGGCTGAATTGCGGTGACAGGGATCATTTTTGTTGACAACAGCTGGAAATACAACAGCTATATTATTATAATTAGGATCAGCATCAAGTTGGATTATAATAGGGGCTTTCTTGGAGAAATGGCACAGTGTCAAATTTATAGTCACTAGCTAAATGAGTCTCTTGTATCCTCGACAAAGGGACGAAAACAGTTCCAAATGAAAACACAAACAAAGAATCCTGGTTGTTATATTTCCCGGGTATTACTCAGGGTCCTATTTATCACACACCAACAGTTGCTGCTCTGAAGAACATTATCCTGCAAGGTTTACACTTTTCAATTTACCTCCGTGGTCTGCATTCTGCATGCATTTCCATGGAGAAGCCTATACTGCAGCTTGACTAGAAAGCATTCCTGCTGCAAGATTAACCTCAAAGCATCCATTTCCCCCCTTACTGGTAATCACTTGACAAATGCATCCACAAAACCTCCACACACATCTATTGCAGTGAACAGGTGCATCAACAGTCTTGAATCTCTGTTAGGAGAAACATCATTCTTGACAAAGGAGGGCTGCCTTTACATTTCCAGATGTCTGAAGTTGAAGGGTATGGATTTCTGGGAAGCCAGACATCAGACAGTATCCTGGATGAGTGGATGGATAAAAGCTTGCCTTAGCTCTTGTTTTAGTCAGCTTTTTACATCCCTGAAACCAAAAGACCTGACAAGAATGATGTAGAGGAGGAAAAGTTTGTTTGGGCAGTTGGTTTTAGAGATTCAGTCCATGGTCAGCCACACCCTACCTGCCTATAGTTATTACCCAGTTAATCTGTATCAGTGGATTAATGCACTGATTAGGTTACATTTCTCAGAATCTAATCATTTCATCTCTGAATATTCTTTCATTGTCTCACACATAAGCTTTTGGGAACATCACGTATCCAAATCATAACAGCCCTCTTGCAGGGCCCAGCTCTGTAGTTCATCTTGGCAACCATATGAGATTTACATACCCTCCATCCAAATAACATAAAGATACTTTTAATGCTTGTGTGCCTGATGCCTGGCCTCATGCATACTACATTAAACACTTTAATTTTTGAGTGCAGAGCAATTTTATCCCCACCCCCCCAAAAAAAACTGATGTGAGATAGCTTGGATGGAAGAATGTAAGACTGTATGTCTAGGTACTCTTTCTTCTGGGCAATTTAACTATTGACATCTCTTTCTTATAAGCATTTCTTATTGACATATAATATCTGTACATATTTGTAAGGTGGATTCTAAGATTGTGACTTTTGATTTATGTATCTCTTTGAAAATGACCAATTTATGGTGATTAACCTATCTATAACCTTAATTTTTTTATCATTTCTTTATGGAGAGTATTTTTAAAATATACTCTTCTAATCATTTTGAGATGCATATAATGAATCACTGTTAATTTTAATCACTCTGCTGTTCCATAGAACACCAAAACTTATTTCTCCTATCTAACCTTCATATGGTTACTTTTTCAAGGTACTTTTTTTGTGTGTTGTTTCCCTTCAAATTTATGGAAATATTAATACTATTAAAGCTATTCTGCAAAATGACAGTAATAAATTAAAACTTTTACTGCAACTAAGAATTCAAAAGACCAGTTTATTATTCAGTTTTACCTGTTTACATAAGAAAGATAATAAGCTCTTAATAACATCCTATCAGTAACTTCTATATTCTTTTCATGAATAATTGCATTTAATTATCTCAATACACCTATGTTGTGACAACAACTATTGCCTTCCTTTTCCCAGACTAGGAATCAAAGGTTAAGAAAGTTTTGTTATTTGGTCAAGTACAAAGAATTATTAAACTTTGGAGACAGAATATTGAACAAATGTTCTGGTTCAAGACAGTGTGGCTCCAAATTTACAGTCTCAGCCACTGTTGTAAACTTCCTGTTGCCACATGTGATCCTCACAAAAATGTTTGAGGATTGCAGAATAAAAATGATCATCCTTGCATATGAAAAAACTGAACCCCAGAATATTTAAATTATAGAAACCTGGCCATTTATTCCTGAGCCAGTAATGTGCTGCACTGCCTCTCATGCTAAGATATGATCACATTACATTAAGCACAGAAAAGGAAATGATTAAGTGATTATCATCAGCGCTGTAATAGTAAACTCCCCAGAAAGTATTCTCATCTTCCATTTAATGAGAAAAGATCTCTGTGTATCTTTCCACAGTGTGACTGATTTAAAAATGCTTCACTTTCCAAACAAATCTGAATAAGAGTTTTTTTCCCTAATGTAATCATGATAGAAATTAATGTCTCTAGGGAGAAGGGGTGAGTTGTTTTTTCTCTGAAGTTGGATGCTTATTGCATGTGTATTGAATGATGGTTTTACAATAGAATTGCCTGAGATTTTTAAAAATTCCACTGGTGTCTCCATTTTATTGTGGAAAAGGACCCTAGAGATCTATTTTCCAAAAATAGAGACTAATCCAGAATCAACATTGTTACTCATAGGCTTAGTGTGTGATAATTTTTGTAGTAGTCACCTACATATATTATTTTGTTTACCTCTCAAAATAACCCAAATATACATTATAGATTTTATTCTGAGACTGACTCGGGTAAAGTGATTTGCCCAAAAGATTAAGATAAATGTTTCAGAACAAGTTAGAACTAGTTTTTATGCAAAACTGCTAACTCTGTACTGCTCTGCCAAAACATACCTATTCCATGAATTTATCCCTTCATAAAATATTTGGACATACTTTTTCTCTAAGAAGACATTCCTTCATTTTCAAGTCACCTCTGGAAGGTAACTTGGGTCACGATAGAAAATTTTAACTATTCATTACTCCTATCAGGGCTTAAGCAGTGACTAGAACTGAATACCTGGACTCATTAACTTGATCTTGTGTCCAGTATTAAATTTATTTTATTTTTGATAATGTATTAATTTATGATAGGTTAACAGAATTTCTTCTTTTGAAAATCAAATTCCTGGGCTGAAGTGGTTGCTTAGTGGTTGCAGCACTTGCTTGGCATGCGTGAGGATGTGGGTTCAAACCTCAGCACCACGTATACAACGAAGTGTCGGAGCAATGAAAGCCACATGTAAAACTAAATAAAATAGATTCTATCTCTCTCTCTCACTATCCCTCTCTCTTTAAAAAAAAAAAAATCAAAGTACTGTAATCCTAGCAACTTGGGAGGGTGAGGCAGGAAGATCATGAATTAGAGGCCAACTTCGGCAAATTAGTGATACCCTGTCTTAAAATTAAAATTAAAAAAAGGGATTAGAGGTGTCACTTAGTGATTAAGCACCCTAGGTTCAGTCCCTGGTACAAAAAATAAACAAAAAAATAAATAAGGGCTGGAGTTATAATTCAGTGGCAGAGCACTTATCTGGCATGTATGAGGCCCTTGGTTCAATCCCAAGTCCTTGCCCCATCCCTGTCAAAATCAAGTTGAATACACTATACAGCAAAACCAACCAACTCTACCCAGGATCTTCTGCGCTGAGGAACTCTCTGTTTCTCAAAAGTTTCAGCACTGCAGCAGCCTGTTCATTAACTCTTGAATGTTTTTCTTGCTCGTCCTTCTTATTCTTTAATTGGAACTAATTTTAGACTTACAGAAAATTTGCAAAAATACTCCTATCTTAGTCCCTTTTTTGGTGCTACAGCAGAATAGCTCAGGTTGTATAATTTACAAAGGGCAGAAATTGATCTTCTCATATTAAATCCAAGATCAAAGTGCTGGCATTTGCCGAGACCCTTCTTTTTTTCTTCTCCGGAGGGAAGAAATGCTATGTCCTCACGTGGCAGAAGGTGGACAGGCAAGAGAGATGAGCTCCCCTCATCCAGCCTATGCAAGAGTTCTCTGAATCCCATCTCCAAGGGAAGGATTCTGGTGGCCCAATTACTTCTTACAGGCCTTCTTTTTTTGTTTGTTTGTTTGTTTTGTTTTAGAGAGAAACAATTTTTTATCTGGTTTTTATTTCTCCCATACTTAGTTATGTGGTGCTGGGTTTCTAATCCAGGTCCTGGGAAGTGCATTATTGCTGAGCCACTGCTCCAGCCTCCCTCCCCTCTTAATACTATCACATTGGCAGTTCCAGAATTTTGGATGGGACTCATTCAAACCTAGGCACCCCTCACTCTACATTCAGTGTAAAATCTTGGTACAGGATCAAATCATAGAAACTAGCAACTAGTTTCCCAGTTATTTCATTTTATTATTATTTTATTTATTGATATTATTTTTATTCTTTGCATACTAGGTATTAAAACTAATGATGCTCTTTACCAGTGAGCTATGAGCTATATCCCCAGTCCACTTTTTTTTTTTTTTTTGAGACAGCATCTCATTAAGTTGCAGAGGCTGGCCTCAAACTTGTGATTCCCTGTTTCACCTCCCAAATTCCTGTGATTACAGATACAGAGCAGCATGTCTTTTAATCTTCTATGTCTTTACCTCCAGTTAAATTTGGGAGGATTAACAGTAAGAGTGACCCCCAAACACAGGATCGATCCTTACCTGAAATATTCCCTTGCTTCCTGAAGGAATGGTGAAGCCCCAGCTCTCCATACTGACATTCAAATGTTCCTTGTTTTGTTATTAGCTCAAATCTCCAGGCTTAGCTTTGATAATTGATTTTTCCTGTGATCTCTCCTTAGAATTTCTTTGGGCACTTTTCTGTTATCTTCCTCTTACCTGGAAGATTTTGCCTGCAGTTCTTCCTCATCCTATCTAATTTTCCAATGACTACAAATATTGTACTTTTGTATGTTCATTTTCACTAGCAAGATCCGTCTTAACTTACACATGCATGTGCAAACACACACACATGCACGATGTGAATATATTATTTCCAGTGTATGGTAAAGTGTGCTACACAAAAAAGTATTCAATGCAGTTTTTTGTAACTGTAGATTTTATAGAACCTTGAAAGCATCATTACAAGTAGAAATTCCAATTTAATAGGATTATTGAATGCTCAGCAAATATTTTTATTACATTTTCCTGAATAGTGTCTGTATTTCAAACATTTCTAAAGGATTTTGGCTGACAAGATATTGCAAGAGCTATACACTCTTTCAAACATCACTGAGGTATGTTGCTCAGATACACACTGTAGCTCCTTTCGGGTGCTGGAAACGTGGAACGTTGACAGCCCATGGCTGATGATTCAGTCCTTATAGTCACTTCATAGTTGCCCTCTTCCAAAATTGCTGCCCATTCTGCAGCCAATGCTCCATGCCGGGGGCAGCTTATATCCTACAGGTCTTCAGGGCTGCAGTGTGAAACCTGGGCCCATTTCCTCAAAGCACAGCCCATATCCAGGGCCGAGGTGGAGTCCACTGAGGCCCGCATTGTGAATGTCTCACAGCCCTGGTGCATCTGCCCAGTCTAGTCCTTTCAATTCCCCATGGATAGATCAAGAGCAGTCTCAAGTAAAAATTCTGCAAGTAATTTATCTCAGCATCTGTTTTCCAAGAAACTGCTCTGGAACACCTCATTAAATCACCAGATACCTTACTCAATCACCCATTCCTTCAGTTAGTAATTATGTGGTCATTAAGTATTGTGAGTTTGACACTGGGCCAGGAGGGCATTGGCCCTTGCTCGTAGATCATGATTCTTGTTCTCAATCCTGGCTTCTCCAGGTTATCACAAGGTCCAGAAATTCCCAGAATGTCCCATGGTCATGACTTGGTCTTCACTGTGTTTAGCACATTGGGTGCTCCAGGCTTGCCATACTCCTGATTAAACTTGGTATGCCTTTAATAATTTAACTTGGATGCATGTTCTCTTAGCAACCTGTCCTTGACCACCCTGTCTTTCCTGGATCAAGAGAGGGATCCCTTTTGGTGCTATTGTGTTCAGCTCAATTTCTATCTGAATATCTCTGTTTCTTTCTTTTCCTCCCCATCACCAAACTCTAAGCTTCTTTAGTATAGAGATTTTGTCTTAAATTCATACTCGAGTTCAGACAAGACATGTGTTCAATTGCTGGATGAATAAATGAATAAAAAGGAAGAAGATTAATCTGAAAAAAAGATTATCCATAGGCCTAATTATCTAAGCATGTTGATTAATTGGTAGTTCCGATCTAATTTTATATTCCGAGGAATTAAATACGATGGGATAAAATATTCTTTTGATTTTTCTGTACTGCTTTTTCAGCAATTAATTTTTCCAGGTACTTTCAGTCATGCCTTTGCAAAACTTAAATGCTCCATGCTATATTATATTATTAATCTTATGTTTCAAATTCCTTTGATATGATTCTTCTACATATTCTCCAAGCCAATGTGAATCTAATAGGCATCTTTAAAAGGAAAGTTATATAAAATGATCTGAAATAATGCAAATACTGAAAGGGCCCTCTGTCCTGGTAGTACCACTTCCTTTAAAAGACTTGGGGGGGTGTTGATGAAGTTAGGACAGAGCAGTTTATCGCCTCCTTTTTAAAGAGAATTCTTTTCCTCTTATTCACACACGTAGATTTCTATATTATAGGCTTGCAAAATTTAGCTCTTGGCAAAGAATAATGTGCTAATTATTACTTACTTTCTTCTTTTTTATTAGGTACGTCTGTCACTAATGTCACAGCTACTGATGCTGATGACCCAGTTTATGGAAACAGTGCAAAGTTGGTGTACAGTATCTTGGAAGGGCAGCCTTATTTTTCCATTGAGCCTGAAACAGGTTTGTGGCCTACATTTTTAATTCTATTTACCATGTTTTTGCTTCAGGGAAACATTTTTCTTGGGCTTTGGATTATGCAATGCTCTGGTTAAGTATTTCATCGCCTGTACCCATGCTATTTGAATGTACACTGGGAGGTACATGGTACACCCAACAATCATTTTGATTCTTATTAAAAAAAATGAAGATCCTGTGTAGAATACCACCTATTTCACAGATGTTCAGACACTATTTTTCTTGTTGGAATTGGGGGGGGGGATGTAAATGGTACTTATAAATCAGAGAGATATAAATATCAGATGTAAATGTAATTTCAGTTATTCATAGGCACTATGATACTTGATAATTAACTTCCTAAGTTTCAATTTGCTCATCTATAAAATGGGCATGTTAGGATGAAGATCAGATGAAGCAACAAATATCAAACACAAATTATAAAGCACATGGCAATCATTTAATGCATGGTAGATTATTGCATTTGCTATTAGAGTTCTCATTTGTAAAATAGAATATTGATGTCTACCCTTTAGAGTTCTTATGAAGCTATTTTCTGATCAATATTAAACCCAGCCAGTATTCTGAGGTCTGTTGGTATAAATTTTATAAGCCATGAAATAAGTTATTCTAAAATCAAACAAACAGATGCAAAAAAACCCTCTCATTTATTTAAAAAATTGTTTTAGAAAATAATTTTATTCAAACAATTGATGTTATACCTGAAAAGGTATCTTTTTAATTGGTTACTTTAACAACATATTAAAAGAATAGCTCAATTTTGTCAGTTTTTAATCCTGTGGGATTTTGTTGTAACACATTTTAAAATTATTAAGAACTATGTTATTCTTTAAATATATTATTATGAATAAATATTGAAACAGTATCTTTTTGTGTTTTTCTTCTGTATCAGGTGGTTTTGTCCACAAATTTCAAAAAAAATAAGTTTATAGTGTTCACATTCACTTGCACATATATTATTTACTTATTTATTTTTAGTATTATTGAGATAAATTTCCATGGCTTGCCACTAAGTCAATTATTAATTAAATTAAAAATTTAAAGTTTGTGCTTTTTTAAATTCAAGGAGTAAAATCTTCATGCATTTAAAAGTAAGAAAAAGTGCATTTATTCATAAGTAGGTCATGGCTTAAAATTGAACTTAGATTTGGAAACAGGAAGGCACTCTTGTAAAGTATGTTAATTACAGGTACAGTTATATACACTTCCTCAGCCAGGAAGGAAGCATGTCATCAAATCCATCTCACTGAGTCCCTGGATCACCCTGGAGAAGTAGCTGAGTGAACAGGCAGTCAGCTCTGAGTTTTAAGAGGAAAAGGATATCTGGAGATGCCCTATTACTTGGCCAAAGTTAGAGTAGCAGAGTTGGGGGCAGACTTAGGAATTGCCTCTAGGTCCCTAATTTCAAAGTTGCTCTCAGATTTCTTTGAACTTCATTTCACCTTTCCTAGTCAATAATTAGAGTACAGGGGCTTATTTAACACAGCAGCCTGTTAATTGCCTGAGTGGAGTTAAATTGTGTTCTTTGCTTCTTGGCTATTTATTCACTTGGATTTTTTAGTTTTGTTTTTTGTTTCTTTGTACACTATTGCCAGTATAATGTAGATATTAAATGAACAAATATCTATTGAACATTCACTATGTGTCAGGTACTGAATTAAACATAGGGAGAAAAAACATAGAGGCTGGTCTTGGTCTCAGTTTGCAAGGATCTCATGATCCACTTCGAAAGACAGATTTTTCTTTCTACATGCATAAAGGAAGCATGGTGATGCCATTTAAACAATTTATATCTTAAGAATAAATTACAGTGAGAAGTAGCTAATTAAAGTTCCCTCCATACAAGTCAAAAGATTTGCATAATTTTAGGTTTTATTAATATATAGCTATATGTATCTGTGTATGTGTACATATATATATACACATACATATACATATGTATATCCATTTGTTTAATTAAATGCTGTCAATATTTATATTCTAACCAGCATAATGTGTCTCAAAACACACATCCATTTTAGCTTTATCATTTCTGATATGAATGATATAAAATTCTGATCTATATTTTAGAAAGCTTTTTCCTAGCACTCTTAAGGATAATGTTATGGAGAGAAATGACACTTGGCAATTCACGTAGTAGTTGCTTAATAAGTGTTATGTTGAATGAGATTGAGATTTGTAACTAAAGCAAACTTGGTGCAGTTGATACTCAATAAAGTGTAAGCTGATGTTCTATAGCTGAAACAAGCATATGAATGAGTGAAATGTAAAAAGTCTTGTGCAAATGCCTGCATAATTGTTCTTGAGTGTGTTTAAAGGAAAGTGGAAAATGTTTGGTGTTCCCACTGAATTCAAATTTGACTCTATTAGACCCCTTATTGCTTTGTCTTTTTGAGACTGATATGAATGTCTCTGTGTGTGTGCATGTGCACTTGTGTGTGGGTGTGAAAGAGAAACATACACAGAGAGGGGGAAGGAGAGAGAGAGAGAGAGAGAGAACTAGAGCCATGCAAACAGATGGAGAACACTGTTTAAATTTTTTCTATCAGAAAAATATAGAAAAACTGGACAGCATTAAAAATTTCAACTTTTAATTTTGTGAGCATATGGAATTTAATCTACTTTCCGGTGACCAAAAGATGTATATCACTTAAGTACACTGTGACAGTTAGCAGTACAAGTGGCTTATAGGGGAATTATGACTGGGAAAGATAAAGGAGACAGGAAAAACATTTGTGCAGAGAAGTCTTTCATATCAGATGCAGATCTGCTACCCACAGAAGGAAAGAGGAGGAAGCAGCAGCAGGATAAGATAGTGCTGATCCGACAACATCTTGTCCAAGTCCCTGGGGATCTTTAGAGCTAACATGACCCTAAGGAGTCCCATATTGCACTAAAGGGGCCAGTCTTCATCACAGCCACCATGATCCATGACTGACAAGAGAATGGGCTTGGCTTGAACGCAGGGCCAATCCTAAAAGCACACGAGCCAAAGGGTCTTGGCTTAAGTACCTGAGCCAGGGGTCTCAGCACTCCTTGGCAAGTTCTTGAAAGGAAACCCAACCAATGGCCCTCTGTGACTGTCACAATATACATATTGAACAAGGAGAGCTAACAGCTTCTCACCCTGTGAAATGAGTGAATATTATGTTAAGAAAGTAATACGCATGATTAATGGGTTCTTTTGGGAATAAGCTGTTAGTAAGACTTTGAGGAGGTAGGTTTATTTTTAAGCAATGCTCGCTATACAGCAACATCATTAAGAATATCCACTAATTTTGACCCAGGACTTAAAATTCTAGTACCATAAAGAAAATTTCACAGATGAACAGAGACTCTTATATAAGACCAACATGCTTCTGAAAGAGTACCTAAAAAATGGACTCCCTATGTGATTAGTATTACTGTAACTTCAGAATGTGATACAGCATAATTGGGTCATGAAATGTTGACTCCGTACCAGTGGGTGGATATTATCACATATATGGGCTCATCTTCCTATTTCATTTACTCCAGGATCTTGACCATTCCAGGCAGAATCAGACCAGTAGCTAACGTGGTCAATACCAGGCCATGACAGTGAATCCTGCCTTGCAGGCTATGTAGTGTTACTGCCTTCACGAGCCTTTTAAAGAAGAAGGTTGTCCATAGTCTACTGTCATCCAGTCTTTGGATGCTAGAATATTTTCACAAAGGAAAACAAAAGAAGATACAAATCCTTTACATATCTCATTTGTTCCTCGCAAGAATGCTAAGAGTAGCACTCTCAACTTCAGAACAGACAAATTCCGTTGTTCCTTTGCTTATCACATTCCCACTTTATGGAATTACAGCCTATTGTCCTAACAGTCTCTTTACCTTAGGGAGAGTTCCTTTGCTGACTCTGGGTATCAGCTTCAGACCAAAGAGGGAGATTTGTCATTTGTTCTGTTTAATTTTCTTGTGTGAGCTTAACTAAATCAGTGATTGTCTGTTGACACTTTGTATTTTTAAGTCAGTTCCCATACCAGAGCTTGAGAAAGAATGGGGCTCTTCTGCTTTGTGGTTTTTATATCCTTATTCCTATGACACCTAAAAGTACTTGAGTAAGTATCTGAGAGAAAAGAAAGGAGGTGGGAAGGGAATAGAAGCAATGGGAGGATGGAGGGAGGGATGAAGTAAGAATGCATCATTAGAAAGAGAAAGTCTTGCTCAAAATTCATAGCAAAGGTGCAAGAGGACACCCCATCCATTGGAGTAAGGTTTGGATCCCAGTGTGTATTCCTTCGGTTTCTCTGATGAAAAAAATGTATTTTAATTTCAGATATGTCTGCTTTTGTTTGAAATTCACATAGGACTAACACTTATTCCTTTTTCAAATCTAACATAATGTCTTTAGCACCCAGGCAAGACAACACTGTTCTTGGGTTGCACAAATGAGCTGTGAGTCCATGATAAACTCTTGCTCAGATTTCCTTCTAGGTCACAAGAGAAGAAAGATTCAGGGTCCACTAAACCAGGAAGGGATGATTATTAATGAATCCTCCTATCCCAGAGGTCAGTGAGATAGTACTAGTACTGCTACTGCTGATAATAATGACATCAACAATAAAAAGAAAAATCGTTGCTTTTGTATACCATTCTCTGTTTGACAGAGTACTGAACTAACTTTCAGAGGGAAGAATTTCTGTCTCCACTTGCAAGTGATAGAACCCAGGTTTAGAAAGACTAAGCTAACATGCCCTCTGCAACTTGAGATAAAATTCTCTGTCAAACTATAACAACAGGATGGTGAAAACAAGAACAAACATAAACAGCCACCTCATGTATTGACCACATATTATGTTCTTGGTACTGTGCTAATTGTGTCTCTATGCATTATCACATTTGTATTAACTTATTCCACATGATATTTGGAAGTAGGCAGTAATGTCATCTCTGTTTTAATGATTAGAGAACAGAGTCTGACTTAATGTGTTGCTTGCTGAAGGTGTTTGAAGCAGGATTCAAAGTGAAACTGTCTGATTCTGCATCCTAAATTTTTGACATTCTCTTACACTCCCATTTGACTTCTAGACGATGTAGTTCATGCCAGAGGATGTAACTGCTTTGGAAATGAACCCACAGAACTTGGAAGCATGCTTTTATATATAGGCATAGGAGACAGTGTACAGTCAAAGATGAGGGGCAATAGTAATTGTAAAATGAATCCTCATTTTTATGAATCACTTTTATTATTGCACTTCAGTGCCTGAAAATAGATTATTTATATTCTAAAACTGCCTTCTTTTTTAAAAAAAAAAATGGTATTCTCTTCTTGCCACCCCCAAAACCATATGTTTGCTTGTAACATTTTGGGCACAGACAGGAAGAAATGTGGCATTTATTTAAAAAGCACTAATTTGAGGATAGTAGTGAGAAAGCACTTGTGGTCCATCCCAAGTCATTGAAAATGGAAAGTAAAATAAACACAAGTCAAGTGAATAATAAATACTTAATTATCTAAAGAAACAGGGTAAAATTTCAGGACAATCCTAACATTGCTCTAGGCAACCTAGAGTATGAAAAATCACCTGCTTAAAAATAAACTAACTTAATTCATTGACCTTTTTTGGGAAACTCAGACTATCTTTCTTCATTGGCTACAAATAACATTTGTTTCAGTAGAACCTGTAAAAAGGAGCTAAGGGAAAAATACTCCTTGGGAAAAAATATCCAGGTAATAAATGGTTCTCTTTTAGAAAAATCAAGATAATACATGGAGTCTTCATGGAATGCCTTCATGGAATTGAGTCATTTTTAAGCCTTCTGAGTCAAAATGATAAATTGCAAACACACTGGGTATCTTTTTAATCAAGATTGCGTAGATTACCAGTTCTACTGCCAAGGAGACTGGCTAAAGAATTTGTTTAGTGCAGCTCTTTGAGAAGAAGCATTTAGATAAATTCAGGCAGACCAACAATGCTGGGATATATATTGATAGTTGGGAATGTCCTCATATTTCACATTAATAGGTATTTGGACACCATTTATATATGCAAAGTCATGTTTCAAGTCCTGGAAGTGAAGTGCTATGAATGATAAACAGTGAATCTATATTACATTTTCTAAGAAGTAACTATAAAATATAGTAGTATATATCATATAAACATATATACATATGATATAAAGTTTATGATATATAGGGATGAAGGAGGTACCAACTAAGTAACTTGTATGGAAAGTACAGAAGTGCTTCCTTCCAATTAAGCAAATAGATACTTATTAATCACTTCCACTATATGTCTTGCCTTATTCAATATATACTAGTATCTAATTATTTGGGAAGAGTAGCTATGACCTTGTAAATTGCAAAACATGAACCTGAGTGTGCCCAGAGGTTCTACATAGGAATAGACTACAACCTTAGCATACCACCTGAAGGTGGCTTGTGTGTCTCCTTCCTTCCTGCAGCAGTGACATCTCAGTCATGGGAGTGGCACATAACTCTAAGTACTACCATCTTTTATAGCCTGTACAGATCATCCAAGGAAAGCAAGTTGTTATTTACCGGTCACCTACTCTGTGCCATTTCTGGAACTTCCTCAGTAACTTTGTAAAATGAGCATTATAATCATTGCTTTGTATGAAAAGAAAGAAAAGCACTGAAAAATTAACTTCTAGAAAGTACCTTGGTAGTAAAAATCAGAGTTGGGCTTTCTGATCACATCTGTCTGCTTTCAAACTTTGCTGTATTAAACTTTCTATGTGCAAATGTGGAAGGTTATGAGGAGAGGAAGAAAAAAGCCAATGGATGAAGAAGAAAAAAGGAATAAGGAAAAGAACAGAGTACACTCTAACCATCTTGATGCTCTCATTTAAATTAATGTTTGTTTCCAATTAAGCAAATAGATACTTATTAATCACTTCCACTCTGAGGGACAAAATGACGTATGGAATACACATAGAATTGAATTCATGGAGTTCACAGAATTAGAGAGATTATAAGTAATTAGGATCATGGGTATATGCTGTAAGTGGATAACTTCTTGTCTGTTGTCCAAAGTGCTTTAGGGAAAACATGTAAGGTAATAAGATAGAAGATTTATTGTTACTGTTATTATTATGTGAATCATAGAGTTGGATTTCATGAAAAAAGACTAGAAAATAGGCACAATGTTCTTGAATAACTAGTGCAATTAGTTTATATTCGTCCTATGTGCAGGGTGCACATAGGGTGTTTGGGATAGGGGAGCGGGAGAGAGGCTTTCTTGCAAACAGAAGTCAGTCTCAGCACAATCAGTCCGCATCCTTTGAAATCTTTACACTTGCTGTAGAACTCTGACTGAAAGAAACCCTAAGTATAATGCTGGAAATATAATGGAAATTTTTTCTCTATGGTTAGAAAATTCTGTGAGTGTATCATAGAAATAAAAGAATATTTCCACTTATATTTTAAATAAATGCTTTTAGAGTAATATTTTTTCAAACTTCTACTTGCCTGCTATTGTGCCTAGAACACGCCAAAAAAAGACCCAATTTTTGAGTTCTCATGAGCAGAGATTAAGAATTATATGATTATATAAATAAAACAAAGAAAAACTTTATAAAAGAAAAAGGATCATACTAGAGACACTTTACAGTTTGTGATTATGTGTAATTTACCACTCAGTATCTTATGCATGATTATTTTATTATGAGTTGGGCCATTTTATATGACCATGAAAACTAGAAATTTGGAATTCAATAAATTTGTGATTTTAATGTTTGTAAGTTTACAGAATTGAAGAAGTTGGTGAATGTAAGCATAGCTATTGTTGTACATGTGTGTATGTATGTGTTTGTGTGTGTATATGTGTGTATCCATCTATGCACATGCATACATGGAGAGTTTCTTTAAAGGTAGTTTCTTTGTGCAGTAAAGTTTTACTGTGTGTGACAGAACACTATTGGAACCTTCATTTCCATTCCATTAAGTACAATATAGTTGCTATGGTATTATCTATCTTAGAAGCCACCTTTGCACTCTGACACCTGGAGATATCTTAAATACAGAAATTGAGATTGTCTAATTGTAATGAAAATAATTTAAAAGCACTATATTTGCATGATGGAACAACACAAATTTCACCCCCCCCCATACTTTCTAGAGTATAAATTAGCAACCCTGGACACAGATAAGAATAATAGAAGACACTGTGTGCCAGGCCTTGGATAATAAAGTTCTAAAACATTTAGTAGTTGAAAGAGCTGGGAATGGTTCTTGCTGGTCCTCAGTTCTTCCTTTGCAAATGGGGTCAAGGAAAGAGGCATCAACATAAAATTCTTATAGAATTTGCTTTGCTTTTTCTTTATGACATCAATCAAAACATTGGAGTTCAGATCTGATGCATTACCAAGGTAGCATTCTTAACAACCATAATTTTCTAACATTTCAAAGGGATACATTTAAATATCTTTCCCTCATGGGTTAATTGCACAAGAAAATATTAAGAATCAGGTAATGAAAAAATGTTTATAGATGTAGCCCTGGTTGTATGCTTTTTGTCACTAGACATTTCTAGAATTGCTTTTCAACTTAGAAGGAAGAGTCCACCCCCTACCATGCTCTATTTTCCATCCACCAATTATATCAAATTGCAATAATTAAATTTTAGAATCACCATAGAAAATCTATTCAGATATCACATCACTTTCTATCATGTTTGAAAATAGGCTTGGGGAAAATACATTTAAAAAGGGATTTGTCTTATTTACATTTCATATGAACTGTAAAGCGATGTGACTCCTACACTCGGGAAAATAGTTACAGCAGAATTCTTACCTAAGGTAACTGGTGGAAAAATGCTAGAAGGAAGCAAAAGGCAAACAATAGTTCTTTGTTACATATACTTTTTAACAAACCTAAGTTTCTGTGTGGTCACTGCTGATGAGAGGAAGATTCAAGCTGGTTCCATTACGATTTGGAATTTCAGCGGGGAGAACATGAGCATGAGATACAAGGTCATCAACATGGGCTTCGGAGGCAGGTACAACTTCCCTCCCAATATTCTCCAGTTGTATCACCTTGAGGAAGACATTTCACGTCCATGACATTTTAATTCTTCATATCTCAAGGGTGAATGATCATAGCTATTTTTCAGGATACTTAAAGGGTTCAAATGGAGTTATCCAGAGTACCCAACCCATAGCTTCCACTTAACTATCTGAGTACCATCACTTACTAAAGTTAGAATTTATGTGGAAGGTCATTAACTCAATTCGCCCACTTGGATTTGTATCTCTTGATACTGAACCACAGTGTGTGTGTGTGTGTGTATGTGTGTGTGTGTGTGTGTGTATGATTGTGTGTTTCTGGAGACTGAAATAGTAACTCATATGAACCTTCCCCTGAGTCACATTGGAATGAAAATTATTGCTAACATGTATCATTGGATTGAAAATGTATTTGAATGGAAAGCTGGGTTTTGTTCATGCTTAACACATAAAATATAACCACCCTTACTGTCTTAGTGGAACATCCCTTGAGTCCAGGACCACAGGGCCTGCAACATGTGTTCAGACACAGGAACAACTTAGCAGGAAGTGGTGTTTCTGAGATGCCCCTCACCCCACCCACCCACAGTCTATTCTTTTTCTGATTTGCTGCACCACTTCCGGTTGTGGCATTGACAAAGGGCTGTCTGCCCCCGCACTGACTGCCAGCACCTGTCTCTGAGTCAGTTTGCCTCATTTTTCGATGCAACCATTTCAATAAATGTCAAGGTGCTGAATTTTCACATGTGCAAATATTTATGTAAGAATGAGAATAAGCACAACAGTAATTTGATCCTAAGGTATTCAGAATGTTTCACAGACATGAATTAATGACACCACGCAGCTCCCTGTTAAGTAGGGCATTGCCACTTGGGCTCTTGAGCATTCTGGAGCCAGAGTTTTCCATCTAGAGGGTGAAGAGGTGCAAAAAGTCAACTCTAATTCTGCATGCATCTTCAGAAGAGGTCGGCAGATAGCATTGCTTGTGTATGTGTATATGAAGTTCTGTTTCAGTCCATTTTGTGCTGCTGTAACAGAATACCACAGATTGGCTAATTTATTATGAATGGAAATTTATTTTCTCATAGTTTAGGAGACTAAGAAGTCCAAGGTCAAGGCACTGATATCTGGCAGGGGTCTTGATAGTGCATATTACGGCATCAATTGTGAGAAGAGCAATACGATGAAACCAAGAGACAAATGGGGTCAAATCTGTCACTTTTAAAGAAACCCATTCTTGCAATAATCAGCATTTATCCATTCATGAGGGCAAAACCCCCATAGCCAATTCCCTTAAACGCCCCCCCTCTTAATAATGTTACAGTGGCAATTAAATTTCAACCTAAGTTTTTTAAGGGATAAATATTCAAACCATAGTAATTTCTTAAAGCTTATGGAGAAAAAAGGTTTTATATATATATATATATATATATATATACATATATATATATATATGTATATATATATATCTATATATATAAAACACATATACATCTATATATAAACATATATATATAAAAGCTTTGAGTCACTAAACATATTAAAATTTACTGAGAGACTGTTACTTACCAGGCAATTTCCAAGGGCTGAGTCAACTTCCATGCACAAGAAAGTCAGTTTGTTTTTTGTCTTTCTATGCCCAGTAGAATGCATGTGGGCAGAGGCTTTGATGAATGGGTGAGGTAGAACAAGAGTGACAATATTTTGTGAAGGTTGTTCAGGGAAGCCTCACTAGTCATTTGACATTGGAGGAAAGATAGTATAGTGTTATCTTTACAATTGAAGAGAGGGAGAGGATTAAAGAGATAAAGTTACAGGCTCATGGTCACACTGTCTACGGTATGCATCTGGGGTACTCCAGGTGCTGAGGCTCTAACTTAAGGACTACTGTTTTACAACATAAAATTAGGGAAATACCCTATATATGGTATGGTGGCATTTACCAAAATGCTCACTGTATTAAAACAAGGTGTAAGTCCTATAATTTGAAGTGGGAAAGTTTTGAGCAAGGATACTTGTATAGGAAAAAGGATGTTTAAAACCTCAAAGACCGAATTTCAACAGAGTGGCATAGTCAAGGTAGATTCAAACATTAAAACAAAAGTACCCAAAGAAATAAAATTTGGCCTAATGGATGTTATCATAGAGTGATGCACATAATAGCTGTGTTCAAAATTGGAAGGGGTTATTTTGCTCCTCCTTGGCTGTTGAATTTATATTGCAGTATGTGCTTCATTGTTTGGACTATGGATTATTCCAGAGTCGAGACCTCTACCCTTTATGTCTTTGCACCTTCTACTCTCAGTGCAGGTCTTTGTCCTTAGAAACACTCAAAGTCCATCAATTTGAAGGACATTATACAACCATATAAAAAAATGAAGAACTAAAGCGGGTTCTTCACTTCTCTTGCCCTGCTGTGGTGCCTAAGAAATTAGAGCTAAGTTTGGAATCTTAAAACAGTATGAAAAACTACAAAGAGAAAAAAAAACAAAGGTTGACTTATTCATGAGTTCTCCCATAGTTTTTCTTTAGATATTAAGTTCACCTGTGTAGAAATGAACACCTAGAATTCCCTTGTCATTTCAGATCATTTGCAATTATGAGGTTTAATTTTATTTGCCTCTAAATATATATTTTAAAAAACTCAGCAACAACAAATTATTGGCATGCTTTGAGAACATCAAATGATCAAATAAGCAGCTATGGAAATAATGATTGATAGGTCAAAAGCATTCCATGGCATCCCCTTGTCTTTGCATCCCTTTGGGACAACACTTGGCAATAATTTCTAGCAAAAGAGATACAGAAAAATAAAAGCAGTTAAAGATCTTAGTAATCATCAGTGCAATCTCCCTCTATCTATGACACAATATATTTTGATGTGCTCTGTGTGTTCTCAGGAAATGTACATTTTGAGAAAGAAAGGTTAAAGAAATCCTATTGCTTAGTGAGAGGGGGCTATTGGTCTTGGAGTTTGAAAATTCTGGCTCCCAACATCACTCACTAGCAGTGTGACTTTGACTAAGTAATTTGTTCTGCTGTACCTCAAAGGAGTAGGATATGTATATCTTTCAGGCAACCTCATATCCATTTCCCTAATTTAATCCATTGATGATCTTAGAGACAAAATATTAGTGTTCTTCATTTCCCAAGAGGGGGAAATCCTGACAATGAGGTAAATGACTTACATAAGGTCACTCAAAGCAGAAATGTCATGTTTGTGGGCACACTCATGCCTTGATCTCAGTCTATTCTCTTTTTCTGTGTGTCACATGACCTTTCTCATATGTGCTACACTCTTCTGCACATATAGATGTTATGTCTCTAATGGTATTTTATTCAGCATTACATTTTATAAAATGTTATGAGACAAGTGGTGATTACAAATTTCTGAAATCATTGTATATGTATGTATCAAAACTTTGGTACGTACATATATGCAATGGAATTCTACTTGGCTTTTATTTATTTTTTTCCACATTTATTAGAAGTATATAGCGATACAGGATACAGATGAGGGGGAAACATTGTCAAAACAGTAGCAATCAATGTGTATAAACTTTGTTAACCAGGGGTAATGCTAACACATAGATAAGCTACTATGGGTTTCATCTATTGCAGTTTCCCCCAGAAGAACTCATGTGTTAAATAGGTATCTAGTGTAGGAATAACATCGGCTTCTGGGATGGTTCCCCCATCTTCCCAATCACCAGACTCCTATGAGTTCTTCATATACCCTCCCCGCTCCCCATCCCCTTCCCTACACCTTCAAGTTACCTAGGGAGCTTTCACCCCTGTTGCATTGAAAAACTTGGCTTTTAGAGAAAACGATATTATGGCATTTGCAGCCAAATGGATGGACATGGAAAAAATTATGCTAAGTGAAATATCCCAAACTCAGAGACTCAAAGGCTGAATGTTTTCTCTCATTTGTGGAAGCTAGAATACAACCAGTATAATAGATAGCTAAGCTAATAATAATCTCAACATGTATGAATTTTTACATGAACAAGGGGAGCCTTGCCTAAGATGCTTGGGGACGTAGGGAGGCAGGGAGGGAATAGGAAGGATATCAAGGAGATCAGAGGAGGAGGAGTATGGGGGAATCATCTTAGGGGGGAACCTTTGACTTCCATGAGTAGTGCATTTAATATAGGGGTTTAATAGGGGGAAGCATGGAACCATGGGTAACACAAAGGGGCAAACCATGGAATGGCATCAGCCTTGGCTTTCGTTGTCATTATACATTTGTTCTTGATTGTTTGATAATGGTTCCCTCCTAATTTTAAGTCCATATTTAATGAATAAAAAAAACAACCCCCCCAAATTTCTGAAATCAGTGTCTTGCATTCTTTATTTTCTGAGGACAAAAACAGAAAGCCTAAATAGATAAATGTCACACCTTATCATTATCATGAAAAACTAAGAATTCAAAGGAACCTGTCTCCTACTACTATGGGTATCAGTGCTGCAGAGAATCCTAGGCAGGCCCTCTAGCCAAGCTTGTATTTGGCAAGTAGGAGGTAATTAATGAATTTCTGTTGAATTACTTTAAAGACAGCAGACATTTAGAGAATGACTAAATTCTATTCAGTCATTCATATGCCAAATATATTTCCAAATTAGGTGTCTTCACTTAGATTTGTTGAAACAAAGGCATTCAAAGGAAATATAAGCAAAACTGCTGAGGAGGAGGAAATAGTGAGAAAGGTAGGTAAAAACAAGGATGCAAAAAACAAGGGGAAATCATACAATTTTTAGAAATCTGACAAAGTTAAAATGTGCACATCTGTTATAAAATTTTAAGATTTTAATATAAAGAATGAAAAGCATAAGCCATCCATTGCATTTGAAGAAGGCATGCTCTGATATATTTTGACAACTGTCCCAAAGTAGACAATAGATCTATAAAAACCTGCTCTTCCTAACCCTCTGTGTGGTAACTCTATTAACTAGAACATCTACTTCACGTTCCATTCTAACTGGTGTTGCCTCTGGCTTGTCTCCTAGGAAGGTCAGATTTGGCCTCTTGTTTATACGAGTATAATTATTTCAGTCCTGGAGAAACACAGAGATCTACCCCCTAAGCTTGCTTCTATCATGGGACATAATCATGCTTCAATCACAACATCCACAAAACCCTGGGATAATCATAAGAATGTGCTTTGTGTACATGAGAATCCCTCATAATGCAGACTACATGTATCAATCTTAGATTTGTTTCTTCTACCAGGTGAGTAGCACTCTGTTCTACAAATAGAAAGGCTGAAGTCTAGAAAGGCCCTGAGTATGGCACCTGGCTGCCCTATTTCATATAGCTCTACACACTGTCTTTCTCACTCAGGATGTGGTTGGGAAGTTAGACTTCCTATTTCAATTCTGTCCTATATCCTTATACTTGAAATGGTGGCTGATCTGTATTAGGTGCTTATTAGTAAACACTTGCACAGTGACTGACTGATTCCTTATCATTGATTTATCCTACGAATTCATTCCTTTATTCTCTATAAAATAGGTCCAGGAATTTTTTTTTCTTTTCTTCCTTCTTTTTCTTTTTCTTTTTGAGCCATGTGCCTTTTTAGTTTTACAAATGGAAACAGAAAGGTATGGGTAGAAGAGTACAAATAACTTTTCAGAAAATATAAAAATAGAATACAATAGCCAAAAAAGTGATTATGATCAGGAAGGGAAAGGGTGGGTGAATGCTGTGCCCATAGCTGGTGACATATCTTGCAGACATCGTTGTGACCAAGTTGGATTGAAGCAGCAGCATTGTCTGAGAGGAGGCATGAGGGGAGGAGGAGGAGGAGGCAAATTCTATTTTGAGAAAGAATGAGGAGGAAAGGAGGCAAGTCACAGTGCCAGGAAGAAAGAGATGCTGCACCCCAAAGAAGAATGTAGGAGGATTTCAAAAGCAGAATTTGTAGAATGCAACAAAAGGGTGGAGGAGGATATTGGATGATAGGGAACAAAAGGAGTGCTAAGGAGATTATCCCAGGTTAGTTGTAGATCCATAGGCCTTGAGTTACTGTAAAAGAATCAAGTTGTTAGAATGTGAAGTGGCTCTTGCACATGACTCCTCTCAATATCTGAACATCTTTCTGTTTTGTGCATATTAGTGTTTTATAAACCTCTTTGTCTGAAAACCAGTAGAAGTGGGACAATGGTAGGTTGCCGCAGAACATTTCTCCTCAGCTCGATCTTGTCCCAGATTCTTCTTGAGGAGTGTCTGGGCAAGTCATCTGCAAGTGTGTGATGCCTATGTGGCAGCTTCCCTGATTAAAGAAGATGCCCCTGTGTCCTGTGCATTGCTTTATTCTCATGGCTTGCATATGGTCTCCGGGGTCATTGTCATTGTTGTGGCATTGATAGGCTAATTACTGTTTTTTAAAAATTGTTAAGTATTTTACATTCATAACTTTTCTTAACCATCATCTTAAAAAGAAAAAAATAAAAGCTGTAGGGCAAAAGCAATCTTCATGTAACAGATGAGAAATTAGGCACTCAGATATGTTAAGAAAAATTCCCAGGTTACTCACAACACCTGGAAGTGAAAAAGCCAGAAACCAAATCCAATGTGTGAGATCAAATCCAGGCTCTTAAAAATCATGTCCTACATATCTGCGTTGGCAGGCTATGATCAATGTAACATGGCATAACTGATTGATATCCTGGGCCAGCAAGTTCCTCTGAAGCATGAGAAATGGGAGTACCATTTTGACAATTGGAGACAAGGCCAATTTGAAAATATGTTTTGAGTGTACCTGGTCTACTCTGAGCTGTTAGGTGTTATTTTGTATAATCTCAGGTGAGTGTTTCTCTCTCCAGTTTATAGCTAAGGAGACATAGTTTTAAGAGTTGAAAATAATCACCAAACTTAAGACTCAGTTTTAAATTCTGGCTCCATTTCTTAGTAGGTGAATCCAGAACACATGCTTTATCTCATCTACAACCCTACTGTTTCTATGTGCTTACACTGTGAATTGCTAAGAGAAAGCATCCAATTTATAGCAACTTTCACCCTGCTTTTTTGAACCACCCATTCTTACACGTATAATTAGTTATTGGAATTATGGCTTCAGGAAAGAATAGTGCTATCATGTTCTTCGCAGAAATAATTCCACTTGATTGAGGAGACCCTGGGTGTGTTTTCATTTAGGGGGAAAAGAAATTTCACCTTAATTCTGAATAGGAATAATTACAAGTATTTCAATGTAACTCAAAATTGGCAATTTAAGTTGCATCGGTTATTGGCTGGCCATGTGTTGATACTGGAAACAGTGGCCTGTGCAGAATTATCTAACAGGAATCCAAGAGCTACGTTAACAAAAAGCCATACGCTAAAGTCATTATGCATGTTGCATGTAAAAAAAAAAAGAGATGGAGGATGATTGTTAATGCATTTGCAAGATTTCATATGTTATTCCATATGAATAGGGATACAGACATGTCTGTGATCTGCATAGTGTGATAATTAAGAAAAATTGGGGGTTTTTAGTCTAATGGCTTACCTCTTTATAAAATAAGAAATTTACATGCAAAGAAGCAATTTTTACACTTTGCAGTACTTGAATGATCCTCAGTAGTCTGATTTAAATCTTTCAAGCTTGCTGTTCTTTAGCAAAAATGTTCAAATACCAAGGATGCAGGGCTCTTAGAGGTTAATGTATAAAAACTATACGAAGCCTATAAAATCTATCAGACTCATCAAGATGCTAGGATAGCAGAGGAGGAGATTGTTGGACTAACATCTTGCTAAGCAATCTGTGGAAATTTAGTAGCAAAAAGGAGTATATTATTTCATTAATATTTCATAAGCATGATTTTAGAGAGAGATCTGAATTCTTGTTCAGCCCCAGTCTATGGAACTTTGCCCAAGACCCCTTTTCACTCCTAGATCACTTTTCAAACCCATGTGATAATACATTTTTAAACTCTGGAAAATGACTTAAGCTTTCCTATCAGCTATTGTAGAGGAATTTGAATGTTGTAACTATACATTTACTAAGAGAAATATATAGCTATGGAACTTCTAAAGTAACAAAACAAGAGCATCATTCGTTGGTGAAGTATACGTATCAAGGTAGTTGTTTTTTTCCTAAATTAATCCACAAGTAAGGAAGTTCATTGAAATATTGCTAGAATGTAGAGCCCATCAGTGCCAAGCATTTTTCCAGGATTCCTGAGGATTAGAAAACTGCACCTCAAATTTATATTGAGACATTTAAATAATAGCTCACCAGTTAATTAGGAAATGGGTAAAATACGTACAGAAACAATAAACCATTGGGTTCTTTAGTCTACAAAACACAGTCACCTTACTGGCATTCACTAAAGTGTTATTGCCTTTCCCCTAGCAAGCTTATAACCTTAAGATGTGACTTTTGAGCAGTTATGGAATGGAGCAGCCCTTGATACTTGAGGGCAGTTAAACTTGGGGTCGAATCCTGATATCCCCTCTCTAACAGTGTGTTTCTGCACCGATGTAATAGCCACTAAACATGTCTGGTCTTCAGAGACAGGAAAATTCTTAATATTTATCAAATTCTTTCATACTCAATAGTTGAGTCCCCAAAGCAGTTCCAAAGAGCTCCAAATATAATTTTTTTCTACTTTATCTTCTTCCATTTTTGTTCCCTCCTACCTATTCTCTTCCTGTTTGTATGATTTTCTTCACTCTTATATATTTGTACAATAATTAGTATTATGGTATAGCTATGAGGTGTCCCCCCAAAATTCATGTGTAAGACAATGTAAAAATCTTCAGAGATTAAATGTTTAGAACTTGAGAACTATAATAAAACTGGTGGGGCTGATCCACTAATATGGATTAGCTGGGTGGCCACTGTGGGCAGGAAGGGTATAACTGGAGGAAGAAGGTCACTCACTGGAGGTGTGCCTTTGGGATTTTTTTCCCCTGGTGAACACAGCTTTCTCTGCTACTTTTTTTTTTTTTTTAAGAGAGAAGGACAGTGAGAGAGAAAGAGAGACAGAAGGAATCTTTTTTAAAATTATTATTATTGAGCTTTTCACGTGGCTTTTTTTGCTCTGGCATTCAGTTGTGGATGTGGGTGCTGGATTTTGAACCCGTGTACTTGCACATGCTGGGCAAGCACTGCAACCACTGAGCCACCGCTCCAGCCCCATCTCTCTGCTTCACATTGCTACATCCTGAGCTGCTTTTCTCTGCCACATATTTCTGCAGTGTTGTTCGGCCTCACCTAGATCCAAAGAAATGGAATGGGCTAACCATGGGCTGAAACTCTGAAACTCTGTGAGCCAAAATAAACTATTCCTCCTCTGCATTGTTCTTGTGAGGTCTTTTGGTCACAGTGATGAACAAATAACTAAAAGACCTAGTGTGTGTCAAGTATTGTGCTAGGTTCTGAGCATGGAAAGGTAAATGAGATGTGGCTTCTGTAAAAAAAAAAATAGTTTACTATTAGGTCAGGTTGGAAGTGTAGGAGAGGTGGGAAAATGGAGAAGAAACAAAGTGCTCCAAGGAGGTTTCTTGAAAAGATGTGTGAGATCAAAATGAAGAGGGTAACTAGTTCTCCCTAGGAAGCCTTCCTGGCTGACAATATATCAGAGCTGTCCAGAAAGGACAAATGGAGTTTTAATAGGAACAGGTCAGGGGGAAAGATTCCTAAGCTGCACTATACACACAGAACTTTAGAGGTGCCAAAATATATGACAAGTGTAAGGAAAGGATAATCCCTGGATAGCTGAGGGCATGTGCTGTGCAAAGAGTGGTAGTGAAAGATGTTTGTAATGACTCGCAGAGATATTTTAATCTTTGTAATCACCGGAGGTGTTACCTATTTTGAAGTTGGCAAGGGATGTTTACATCTTGTAGTATCTTTGCTTCTAATTTTAAAAGTAGCATATGTGTATGTTAATTATAAACATTGCAAAATATGTAAATTTTACTTTTCATATGCATGCATGTCTATATATTTATAAAATGTAACAGGGTAATTTGCACATATGTGTTCTGTATATGTATACACATGTGTAAGTGTAGAATCATAAACAAGCAGCATTGATAGCATCAAAATAGCCATATAATAAAAAATGATATGCAAATTCAATGTGATTCCCCATCAAAATATCAATGATACTTTTCATGGAGCTAGAAAAAAATACTACAATTCACATGGAAGAATAAGAGATCCATAGTCATCAAGGCAATACTGATCATTAAGAAAAATGCTGCTGGTATCACAATACCCAATCTCAAATGATACTACAGAGAAATAGTAATAAAAACTGCACGGTATTGGCCTCAAAACAGACATGCAGAACAATGGAATAGAATAGATGACACAGAAACAAATCCAAACAGTTACAACCATCTGACTCTGGCAAAGTTCCAAAAAATATACATTGGAGAAAAGAGCATTTGGATCAAAGACCTGGGAATTAGACCAGAAGCACAGCAACTGCTAAAAGAAAACAGGGACAATGCTCCAACACATATGCCTGGGCACTGACTTCCTTAATGAGACTCCTAAAGCTGAAAAAAGTAAAACCAAGAATCAGTAAGAGGGGTGGCATCAAATTAAAAAGCTACTGCACAGCAAAGGAAACAATCAAAACCATGATGAGAGTCTACAGAATGGGAGAAAAATCTTTGTCAGCTAATCTTTCAACTAGAGATGAATACCAAAACACATATAGAACTCAAAAAACTTAACACAAAAAATAACAGAGAATAAATGGGCATATGAACTAAACAAACATTTATCAAGAAGGGAAACATAAAAGGATAACCAATACATGAAAAAAATTCAATATCCTTAGCAATCAGGGAAATGCAAATCAAAACTACACTGATATTTCATCTCACTTCAGTTAGAATGACAATCATAAAGAATATAAATAATAATAAATGCTGGCCTGAATGTGGGGGGGAAGGTACACTCATACAATTGTTGATGGAACTACAGATGCTACAAACTCTTTGAAAAGAGGGAGATTCCTTAAAAAACTAGGAATGATACACCCATCATATGACCCAGCTATTCTGCTCCTTGGTATTTAACCAAAAGTACTAAAATCAGCATATGATAGTGAATAACATGTGTCAATGTTTACAGCAACACAATTCACAACAACCAAGTTATGGGATGAGCCTGGGTGTCCTCAATAAATGATTGGATAAAGAAAGTTGGTATATATACACAATGGAGTTTTATTCAACCATAAAGAATCAAGTTACATCATTTGCAGGTAAACTGATGGAACTAGAGAATATCATGCTTACTAAAACAAACCAGACTTAGAAAGCCAAGGGTCAAATATTCTCTCTTATATTCTAGGAGAAGTAAGAAACTTTAAAAGTTGGAGGAGAGAATCTGAAGGATAAACAGGGAAAACAGTAGAGTAGAGGTAAGAGAAAGAAGGGGAGGGAGGAGAGATGAAAAAGGGGAGGAGAACAGAATGAAATTAGCCAAACTGTGTCATGTGCATGTACGCACATGTGACAATGAAGGCCACTTCCATGTGTAATTATAATGCACAAATTTTTAAAAGTCAACTAAAAAATGAAAGTACAAAAATATGTGTCAACACTGTTGGTGGAGCTGCAAACTGGTACAGCCCCTCTGGAAAGCAGTATGGAGAATCCTTAAAAAATTAGGGATGACTCCACCATACGACCCTGCTATTCCACTCCTGGGAATCTTTCCAGGGGATTTAGAATCAGCACATTACAGTGACACAGCAATATCGATGTTCATAGCAGCACAATTTACTATTGCTAGGCTA
>PVKS010013063.1:0-16182 GCA_004027875.1 Aplodontia rufa | reverse complement strand
TTTACACAGCAATTAGAAACAATGATATTGCAGCCTTTGAAGGTAAATGGATGGCTATGGAAGAGATCATGATGAGTAAAATCAGCTTAACCCAGCGATCTAAGGGTCGATTATCTCCACTCATCTGTGGAGGTGGGGTCTAGACCCTGGACAATGAGAAAGTTGGTCTAGTAGCATGAGTTAAATCCAGATGAGATGTAATGCTTTACAATCTAATACTTTTTTTAGAGTTATAATGGGAAGGGGAAGGGAGGGATAAGGGAGGGTAATTGGGGGGGCACTCCTGGGGATAATTGCAATATCCAGAATATATGCATATTTTATACACATTTTATATTTTTTTGTTAAAATCTTGTAAGGTTGCTCAAAATAAAAAAATTTAAAAAAAATGTGTCAATTTGCACTTACGTATAGTATATATATATATATGTATGAATATATTTGTATAAGCACAAATATAAAATATGCATATACGTACATACATTTATGCATACATATGCATATGTGTACATAAAGTGTAAAGTATAGCATTTGGCTTTTTATCAGGTTATTATACATACCTTGGACTCTTTGTGGCAATTTATAACATTTTGTATATAAGCCTAGTGAGCCTAGGAGAGTTTTGGTGACATGCCCATGATCACATGATTGATGATACTCATATTAAGATAAGTTCTTCTCTATCTACCTCCAAAGCCCATTCTATAGATCCTTCTGTGTTTTACATTATATAGTACTGGGAAATATAGGGGAATCACACCTTCAGTGCCACCATGAAAATATATCAAGCCACATTATGTATATTTCCTTTCAAAATTTTACATGCACATTATACAATAAACATAGCATACATTACCTCCAAAGATAATTGAAAAATCATTATAATGTAAACATTTTAATGTAGCCAAGAATATTTATAACAGTTTATAATGTTTGCTTAATACTGCGTGCATTTGATCTCCGCAGAGTTAGCACTAATTTCAACTTTCTTTATTGTTGACATTTAAATTATTTCCTTTTAAAAATAAGAATAGATGGAAAAGTAAACATCTAAACTAAAAAAATTAGCTGGGTGCAGTGGCATAGGAGTATAATCCTATATACTCAGGAAGTTGAGGCACAGTATCACAAACCCAAGGCCAACCTCAGAAAATTAGCAAGACCTTGGCTCAAAATAAAAATATATAAAGGACTGGAAATGTGTCTTGGGGGTAGAGTACTTGCCTATGCCCTGGCTTCAATCCCTAACACAGAAACAACCTGAAAATCTGAAAGCCAGGAGGATGAAAAATGCATAATTCCCTTAAGTAAGTTCTTAGTTTTAAAAATATTGAGTCAAATTGTGTAAATCAGCTTTTGATTCCTGATTCATGTGACCAATTGTATTTCCAATGATGTTATATTTTACAAAGACACCAGATATGCACAGAATTTCTCATTATCCACAGCAGATTAGTTCTAGGACTCCCCACAGATAAGGGACATGTTCCAGTCCCTTATATAAAATAGCATGATGTTTGCATATAACCTATGAACATCTCATATACACTAAATCATCCCTAAATGACTTATAAATACCCAATATAATGCAAATTATATGTAAATCCTTGGTATACTGCGTTGTTTAGGGAACACTGAGAAGAAAAAAGTCCATACATGGTCATTAGAGACTCAATTATTTTTAAAAATATTTTTGATGCCCAGCTGATTGCATCTACAGGGGCAAAATCAGTGGAAACATACGGACATCTAAATAAGACATACAGTTTCTCAAATTCAGGCCATTTTATCTTTTTGTAACTATCTTTCCATTTCTCTAACTATCTGTCTATCATCTGCCTATCTATATCATTCTTTCTTGGTCTGCCTGTCCATCTAATTGATGTTATTAGCCACAAAGAAAGGGGAATGCAGTTTTCATTTAGCATTGTGGAAGCTGATGTATTTTCCAACGTTTGTCTGAGCATTGCACTTTTTCCTTCCTGGCACACCTCTGCAGCTTTGCCATTTCTGTGAAGCTGGTGTGGAGTGGTAGGGTGGGCGTGTGCTGATGCCTGTCTAGTTGTGCGTCTTTTACACTTTGTAACTGATAGCGTTTGGAACAAATCATGGAGCCAGCAGAAAGTATGGTTGCAGTGTTTGAACTCCTGAAGAAGTCATTGTGAATTCATAATCACTTAACCTCATAAGTGAAAAGACCCTTTTTGATCACAGATAGTGAGATAACAATTGCCCATTGAATCGGCAAGGGTTTCTGGGGATAACAAAGCTAGTGGTTTCATAACTGGGATAATGCGTTCAACAAGACTTATTCAAAAGAGAAGTCTAGCACAGCATTTTATATCAACTGCAATCTTCGAACAGCACAATCTGGGAGACCCGCGACGAGTGGATTACAGTAATCAGCCCTCAAAATGACAAAAGAGTTAATCAGCATCTGCTTGCCTTTCTTGTGAAGCCTCTCAATCTGGTGATATCACAGAAACTATAAAAAGAAGTCCTCATGAAGGATACAAAATGCTTCTCAAATGATAGTGCCAAAGACAATGGGAAAGGAAAATGAAAAAAAAAAAGCATACAAGTTTTAAATTTTTGAAATGAGGGAAACTGGATTCTAATCAGAAGTGTTCCCTGGATGATGAGACACAGGGAAGAGCTGGTCAGCTTTTGGGAGCACTCAAGCTAATCTAGGATTTATATTCTTAAACTTTTGTACTAGGGAAATATCCATGTGATTGAATAAAGAGAAAATAAAACTGCGTCTTTTAAACGCAGGAGAACGAAGAACGTGCATGTCAATCTAGTCTCAGCAAGGTTGTAAATGATGATTTCAGAGCAGGATCTTCAATTTCTTAATCCTCCTATCAGGGTTCACCTCCAAGCCCTTACCTTTCTACCTCTACTTCTAAGTGCCAGGGTTGAATCGCCATTGAATTGTATTCATGGAGAATGGAAAATTCACAGTAATTATTGGTTTAAATTAGATTTCTGAAGGATAGTTGTTTCATTCCCTCATTTCAATCTACTATGTAGTTAACGCTGCAGAGTCTAGCAGGTTCAACTTGGATCCTGCTTGAATACCAGTTGTGTTTCAATCTCAGAATTACAAAACTTCAGCATCCTTACTTTTCAAGGAAATATGTTTGCCCCAGGGATGTTGTGTGATGTAACCAAGGATGGATAGTTATGGGAGAGTCTAAATCTAAACCCCAGAAACATTGCTGAGCTGAAAATTTATAAAAATCAGAAACAAGAAGTATAATCAGTTTAATTTAAGTGTATCAACTTAAAGTGTCATGGAATTTCAATGAATTAAAAGAAAATCTAGAGCTGGAGTGGAGGCTCTGTGGTGGAGCACTTGCCTGGCATGCCTGAGGACCCAGGTTTAATCCCCAGCACCACATAAGCAACCAAGTGTTGGAAAAACAAAACCTAGTTGAACAAATAAACAAAATTGACTCCCTGTCTCTCCTCTCTCTCACACTTGCCTTAAAACACAAAAGGCAATCTAAGTTTACTTTATTTATTATGCGGTTATGCAGTTATTAAACAAATATCTACACCAGGGAATTTTGCTAACTGTCCCAGAAGAAAGCACTTTGTCATAAAGCTTGTTAAAAACCTAAAAGCCCTACCATATCGCCACATTGTTGTATTGGCAATTTAAACACACAGAAGCTCCAGAACATGTTGAGAATGTGTGATTATCAAGTGTGCAAAGGGACATGAATACCCCTGTTGCCTGCCCACTACTACAGAAAAGAAGGACTTGTTCAAGGTCTTGGGCAACAAAAGGTTATGAAAATTGGAACCATCAAAAGGTGTTTTCAATTTGTTTATTTAATAAAAAGGTGGTAGGAATCTCCTATCTGCTTCCTTAAAATCAAAACCAGAAATGGATAAGAAATGACATTTAATTGAGGATTTAAGTCATTTTTCAGTATCCAGAGGTCAAATTTTTGGACTCCTCAGATACAAGAGGAAAACAGCATGCCCTCATTACCATATTTTCTGCTCTATGTTAGACAGTTTAAATACCAACTATGATTTTAACAGGGAATTTCTCCCTCTTGTCCATAAATGACTTAAAACTACTAATATTTAGAAAAATATGGGAGCCACATCAGTGGAGAAGTAGAAAGGAGTTTTAAAGTAAATTTAATCTTCTATTTTAGGAGCTTATCAATATCTTGCAATATCTATGGAGGTGAAATTATCTGCCTTTTGAATAGGAATAAAAATGTTAATGAATATGTGCACCTGGGACCCAATGCAGAGAGAAAAACAGGGAAGTCAAAGGAAACTGTGGTTTCTCTTATAAGGTAGCTGGAAAAAAAAAAGATTCCAGAAATTCTGTCTTGGATTTTGTAACAAGATGCTGCCAGTTGTAGGGCTGAGTCCAGAGGCAGTGGGCTCAGGCAAAGCAAGAACTGTTCATTATACAGTTTGCACTGAAACCAATTAAGTATATTGCACATCTTGAAGAAGCTCCCAGCATGCCTTAGCAATCAGGAAGCTTACACCCAATGCTGTGAAAGGGAAGACTTCTAGATGTACTTAGATATATGGCATCCCATCTGGGTCATCTTGAGCAACCCAATTCGTTGAGTGAGCATTATTCTCATTGTACCAGTAAGGAAACACATTATCTGCTCTGCTCCCCAACAACTGGCATCTACACCACAAGGCACTGTCATATGGAAGAACTTTTGTATTAAGGATAACCCTGTTTTGGGGACATGCTGGCAACACACCTGACAATTGGACAAAACACCAGCACATCTTTTAGGGTTCTTCCAGAAATGAATTGATTAAAGAGAACAGCAAAAAAGGACTAAGGACAAAGATGTGACCTGGTTAAGAAAGACCATCAATAAGGCACCCCAAAGCCAATAACAGAAGTAACATCATCACTCCTAGGACTGAAGGAGCAAGGGAGTGAGACAGCTATTAGATTCTATGAAAAGCATTCAATATATCCCCAAATAATAAACCTATCACAATATCGTAAAATAAGAAACTATAAGTGGCCAAGCATTGGGGGAAGGAGTCTGGGACCTCGCACTGTGTCATCCTAGCTTCTTAGGATAATCTCAGGTTGCGTTGACTCCAACAGAGAGCCAGAAAGTAAGAGAGCTCCTTCAAGCAATCCTTTAAAGTCACCCTTTCATGCTAAGAGTAAGTGGAGAGGGTGGACCGTGGATGCGGAGGAACAACGAGAGCATTCAGCAAACACCATCTAGACAAGCGTTAATGGAGTCTGATGGGATGGGGAAAAGGGGGAAGGAGAGTGCACTGTGGATCAACCACCATGTGCCAAGCTCTTTGATCTAATTTACTTGCATAATTGTGTAAGGCCTGCCATGAGAAGCTGGCCATCATCGCTGCACAGGCTGGAGTTTGGAGCCCTAACAGGTCCCAGAGTGTTTTTCATGCTCATAAGCTATGAAGTGTGAGAATAAGAGACCAAACTTGCATGATATCAGTTATGAGGGAACCTCCATAGGGGGACTCAAACTTGTCAACCTGGAGGAAACTTAGGTGGTATGAAACTGCATCTCAAGGCTGGAGGGCATGAAGAAATCCTGTACCTGGCAGAGATCCATGGAGCATTTCTTGCTCCATTTGATAAGCAAGACCTTCCACTGTAAGACCTTGCTCCCATTTTGACAAAAATCCTCAACACTAACCCCAAGTATATTATTTTGAATAGAGCTACTATTTTAATTCCAAATGTCTGAGACACATCACAGTAGAAGTTTTTTTTTCTAATTTTCATCCTCACAATATATATAAAAATGATGAGAATAAAACATTCCTATCTGCTTTGACTCTAACGAAGGTGTTCGCATGCTCCTACTCAAATAACCTAAGTGGTCTCATGTGGAGACCTGGCCCCATCAACTTTATTGAAAAATATTGCTGCCTTCCTTGGAGAATTGTGTTATTTCCAGTGATTATTAGAAATTCTAGACCAAATTCCAAAGTTCCATGTATGAGACCAACTGGTGATGACCTTGGAATATAGTGGTACCTGAACATTATAACCATTCACGAAAAATGTGTTAAACTGTAAAGTAATTTTCTAATGCTTCCTACTAAAATTGGGAAAACACATAATCACAGCAGAGTAGTTATCTTGGTGTCTCAGCATGTTAATAATGAGGTTTTGTTATCACTGTGAGTATTTCTTTCCTTGTCCATTTTCCCCTGAACAATGCCTTAAAGTACCTTAAATCTCATTGGTTGCCTTATTTTTACTTTTCCATTCTTGTTTTGTTTTTAACTGTATAGGAATGATCTCTGAATTATATTTTGATATGATCAAATTCTAAAACATAATTATATTGAAATATATTGTTATGTTACTATAAATGTTTTTTTTTAAATAAACAGGGTTATCCAACAGAGTTCTGCCTGAATGGTAAACCCTGTTACAAAAGAGACATCCAGGTTTAATTAAGCAATAAGGACTGAATTTTCCAGAGCCTGGTTGGTGCCTGGGTGGATTAGATTTCCCTGGCCACTCTTGCTCCTTGCTTGCTGTTCAGATGATTCAGGGCCTTGAACTCCTTGAAAACCGTTTACAGACAGATGATTTAATTATAGCTTAAGTGTCCAAAATACCACACACAGAGAGACAGCATTATAACTTCAGAAGTGATCAAAAGAGTGGAGTGCCTTACCCTCAATATGTATTGAACATTTGTGGTGCTCCTGGAGCTAGAATAAGGGGAGGGGAATATCTTTAATTTTGATAGTTTTCTTTCGCTTGAACCAGAGATGTAATACATATCCATTCAATGGGAATATTCTTGGCTAATCATAATATATTTTAGTATGAAGATTTAATAGCACATTCATATGATGAAAGATCTTGCAGTTGGAAGAAATAATGAGGTGAACTACTATGTGCTGGCAGCAGATGTTCTCAAAAATGTATCCAATGTGAGAAAAAAGACAGCTTCAGAAAATGTCTTATCATGCACACATTTGTGGTTAATCATTTATATGCACATTTGTAATATATATACATTTAAAGGCTTTGTGATTATGCATAAGAATATGAGCAATACTGATCAATGAAAACAGGAGTAGAAGTAGGAAGAGAAGTAAATAAATATTTTCAAAATAACACCAGGAATATATAAGCAAATTTCAAATCTTTCTCAAGAATATTAAATAATCAACAAAATAACCAATCCATAGAAACCTGAAAAAACAACTCTAACATTTTAGCAGGGATGATTTTATGTTGCTTTGGTAATTTTTATTGGCTTATTTTTTTTCTGTAGATTCCTATATTATACAATACTTGTAACTTTTACAGCAGGGAAATTCCAACAAAACCATTAAAAGATAAATGTAATTAAACAGTATCTTAACATTTGGACACTTGATTGTATTAGTTTGGATTGGTGTTTCATGGGTCTGATTTGATTCTAACAATGCATTTATTTCTTTCATCTTTCTAATGTATTTGTGAGATTCAGAATAATTTATCTTTGACCTTAGAGCCTTCAAGCTATTTGTCTATTCACTCATCTCGTAGGGGAATTGGAGTCTATGATAAATTGTAGGATTCTTTCACTTCCAGGGGTTTCCTGGGTGGAAAGAGGCTGTGTTATGATTTATAATTTAATTTGGGAGGCAGTTTACTTTCCAATGGATTTTTTTCACAAGTTCTTTTTTATGCATTTTAAAGTGTTTTTCCAAGTTATCCATAGACATCTCTGACTATAATCTTTCTCAGCATTTTATATCACAGATAGAGAACAGTTAAATGTCAACAGAAAATGGAAGCTCATCTGAGTGGTGTGTGATATGGGCAAACGTGTGTGTTATGTACATTGCTGAATGAACTCTGTTTGAAGTCATTTTTTCTCTTCTCCTCCCACAGCTATTATAAAAACTGCTCTTCCCAACATGGACAGAGAAGCCAAGGAGGAGTACCTGGTTGTTATCCAAGCCAAAGATATGGGTGGACACTCTGGTGGCCTGTCTGGGACCACAACACTCACAGTAACCCTTACCGATGTTAATGACAATCCTCCAAAATTTGCACAGAGTAAGTGGATTTCCTGTACTAGATAGTACTAGATAGTATTTTCACTTGAATTTATATTATAATTTTCAATGACATACCTAAAACTGATAGCAAACACTGAGTGCTTAATTTATATGGTACAGAAAAAAATGCCTACACACTTAGCAAATACCCTGTGTACTAAATTTATTCCCATTTTACAGAATTAAAAGACAACGGAAAAATTTCCAAATACCATGTGTGTAGCAAGTAATAGAGGGTTAGAATGAGCTTGAGAGAATCATGAAAATGCTGCTAAGATATAGATTTGTTCTTATTCCTGGTGTTAAATAAAAGACACTAAATGTGAAGTGTCTGCCCCCAGGAAGGCTAATTTGCTGTGACTTGCTACCACACGTGCACACCTCCTTCCGGCCACTGGGAGGGACAACGTAGATGACTCTCTCGACTCCCACATCTAACGCCATGCTCTTTCTAAGGAGCCCCAACAGCACTGCAGGCATCTACTCTCAGAGAATTAGGGAGACAATCATTATTTTCCAAATTTCTTTCACTCTTCTAAAACACTTTTATGAGCATTTATTCAAGTAATTTTATATAGAGGAATGATTCAGCAAGACGTTTCTGACATGAGGACTCTTGAATTGAGATATGAAAGATGAATAAGATTAACTGGAACAAGTTGAAACCAGCTAAAGCAAGATGAAACCAGGGAAGGAGAATAGACATTGTAGCTAACAATGATGTTTCTGAGTCCCGTGTATGTATGTATATCCAATTTTTAAAAGACTCTACATATAAGTAAGATTAGATAGTGCTTTCCTTGTTCTGCCTGGCTTATTTGACTTAATGTCCTCTACGCTCAATCATGTTGTCATAAATGGCATGTTATCCTTCTTTAAAGCTGACTAATATTCCGCTTTATATGTGTACCATGATTTTTTAAACAGTCTTCTATAATGGACAGTTTGTTTCTATGTCTCAGTTATTGTGAATAATGCTGCATTGAACATCTGAGTGGAAGGGTGGTGTATGAGCTTATATGATAACTGAAAGGGTTTCACTGCGTCTGGAGCATAGAAGATCAAGGGAAGATGTTGCAACAGGGACTACAGAATCAGTTTAGGTAGGAATTAGCTGTATTTGGATCTGCAGGCCGTCTTAGATACTATCAACTTTATTCTAAGATCAGTGGCAATCCATTATAAAATTTTAAATTGGAGGTGGAATGATAGTTTATTTGCACAGAAATTAGGAAAAAAATAAATGAAATCTGGCCTTCTCCCAGTGTCTTCTCCAATCTGCCTCCAGTTAAAGGGCTATTTGCAAGTACTCATGTAAATTGTCCTGGTAGCCTTGGCAGCAAGGGTGGTAACTGGAAGTGATGGAGTAGAGCGTGGATGTGATAAATTCTTTACAGTTAATAATGAGAAAAGTCTAAGGATTGATCTCTTTTTCAGTTAAGAAAGATAGGTTAACATATTTGTAGAACTAGAGATTAGATGCCGGCTGGTGCTTTTTACTGGCACAGGAAACATCACAGGAGGACTGTTCTTTGAAAAGAAAGGGGAAAAAAAAGGTAAAAGAAATGAGAGAGACTGATAGACGATAGACAGATGAAGCTTGGAAATGCCACATTTGACATACCTTTGAGAATTAGTCTGAAAAAATTCCAAGGCAGAAAGAACAAAGAATATTTTTATTAAGAATTTTAGAACTTTTGCAGCTGACTACTCATAAATTAGACAATAGTGCAACCCTTTTAAACAACATCATCGAAGCGGAGAGCACCATGCCTTTCCTCGGTCTTTTATTTCTTTTCCGGTTGCCATTATAGTTAATGCTGTAATATGCAATTCTTTCTCAGAAAATGATTATCTCAATTCAACGGTGGTAGATGAGTTTCAAAAGCATTCCCTTTCTTAGTGGTAATAACTATTAACTATGATCACACTGATAGAGATGATGAGGAGGAGCAGAATAGCAAGGGATAAAGGAATGTTCCCTTTGCTTCCTTCTCAAGGCTCCCTGATGTAGGTCTGGCAGCAAGGTGAGCTCCCTGGCTGCCTTATTTACTTAATAAGCATACCTAAAGGGATCATCTCCAAGCTTACCTGGAATATAAAGTTTGAAGAAAATGGAATCATTACACCAATTATGAGCAAATCGGGAGACTTGTGCTCGAAGTGATCACTTTCAGTGCCTCCTTATGGAAAATCTATTTGGAAAATGTTTTTCTTTCTCAGCCCCATAACTTCATGATTCTAAGATTAAGTAAAAAAGTACTAGTGCTTAAAGAAACTTTACCTATCAACTAAACCAATCTTGTTGTGTCGGACAAAATGAGCCTTGGATTATCTAAGGGATCCCATGATGGAATTTAAACTGGGATTTATTCATGTTCTCAGATTTAGTTTTTCCTTTTGGGTTTATAGCTCATTGTTTATTTTCCCCCTGTGGTTATTTAAAATTTCTAAGTTTCAGTTCTCCCAAAACAGACACTGAGACAAGAACCTGAGGATAAGTAATTTAACTTATTGATAGTCCCAAGTGGGGAAGAGAGAGAGACAGGGATACAGGACCAGAAGTATGTGCATAATCCAACCAGCTACCAGCGTGGGTGAGTGGAGCTTTATCTAGTTGACAAAGGTCTTGACTATTGGAAAGAAATAAAAGAAAAATATTTGCAAGTTATCTTACCAAAGAAGGGAGCAGCCTAGGATTTTATATACTACTTCTGGTGAGTCTTTGAGGGCTGCTTCTGCAGGGAACTTAGGGCTCTGGTAGTTCTAGTCTGACGTGTGGTGGGCAAAATGGAATCTGAAGGCCAGAGAAACCCCTCAGGCAAAGAAATGCAAGAGCTGGCATTTAAATGTAGGGCAGATGAGAACTAAAGTGAAAATGGCCAGGGATTAGAGTTGGAGCACCAGCAGCTTCCAGAACACCAGTTGGAGTGAATGACAACAATATTGCAATGAAAGCCATTTGAATAAAAATAGGACAAATGGCACTAATTAGACATGTTTTACTGTCCCCATAGGAGAAAGAAAATACACTGTAATTGTATTTTGCCTAGGGAGTTTTGAAGGTAGCATTTTCGTCTTCAGAGCAATGAGGACATTAGTAACAAGAGGAGTGTTTCTTGTGTCTGCACTGCTTGCTGCAGGGCACAGCAGAAGTTTAGTAATTGGATTTTTATCAAAAACGGTCTACAAGTCTGTAAATATAAAAGTAAGTTCAAAAGTGACTTTCAGTATGTTACACATCACATTTTTCTGAGCTGAAATTAACTTAACATTTTATGTTGGGCAACAATGAATATTCCCACGGGCAGTCAATCTGATTATATAGCAAATTGGAAGGAACATTCTCAAAGACTCACTAATATTCTGGTATGGTTGCTCCACATATATACCTGATAAGCATGGTTGAACAAATCCCATGTCTCAGAAGAATCTTGAAGTAAGAGTTCACTTCCCTGGGAAATTTTTGTCTCTGATTTATTTAAGAGAGTGTATATTTCATAAGTGAAAGGGATGTTTCCCTCTTCTCACCACTAGTATTGGCAGCATCTACTGGAATGTCCAGAACAAAGGAAGTACCCAGGAAGTAGCTGCTAAATAAATTGGTGCGTGACTAGAATTTGTGCAGCACTCAGACTCAGTATTTCTGCTCTTTTCTAAGGTCTGTATCACTTCTCAGTCCCAGAAGATGTGGTTCTTGGCACGGCAATAGGAAGAGTAAAGGCCAATGACCAGGATATTGGTGAAAATGCACAGTCCTCATATGACATCATTGATGGAGACGGGACAGCACTCTTTGAAATCACCTCTGACGCCCAGGCCCAGGACGGCATTATAAGACTAAGAAAGGTACGCTAAGGAAGGTCTTGTTCATTTTAAAAACACCGCCTGGGCATTTGAGCTTTGAAGTTTTTTAGAATCCGGTGGACTGACAGAATCTGAGAGCTGGAAGACAGGGGTTTTCTTGTTTTTGTTTTCGTTTTTTTTTCTGTGAGACAGGATGGCTAGTAGAAACCTTTCAGCACCTGTAAATCCCTTGGGTCCACTTCACATTTCAGCTAAAGCTCTGATAAACAGCTACCATGGTGGTGGCCTCCCATCTTACCTGCAATTTCCCTCCGTATCTATGCCTCAGTGACTTTCCCTAAGCCAGGAGAGCTTAGGGAAAGCTAATTTGTACTCAGTCTTTGTATAGAGCACACCTGTTACTTAGGAATGTTAAAGCCCAGAAAGGAACTCTCAATCAATGGGGAACAAAACTTGGTGAATATTTAGTATTCTAAGGTATATTGCTTAATGTTTGCAAAGAGTATTCTCAGTGGAAACAAGCCTTGGTTGTCCCACAGTGGTGACAAGTTAAGTAGTTTTTAGTCTTTCCCCACATAGCATTCTCATTTCTATATTTTTAAGAGAGAGAGGGAAACAGAATTGATTTTATTTAGTTTTTCATGTGGCTTTCATTGCTCCTACACTTTGTTGAGTAAATGGTGCTGGGATTCGAATCTGCGTCCTTGCACATGCCAGGCAAGCGCCGTAAACACTGAGCCAATTCTCCAGACTCACTTTCCCATTTCCGTATAGCTGCTTTTTAAAATACCCTAAAAATATACTTGCCTTTCCCCAAGTCTTTTTTGAAACTGGGCTTTCAGAGAAACTCAAGGACAGGCAAAGCATTTCTATTCAGATATCCTGGCCAGCTCTGAAGCCCAAAGGAAAAGGCCAACTCTGCCATACTCTAAACTATGGATTAAAAGTCCAAGAATTGTGAGAAGTGAAATAAGGCTCAGTTTTGCCTTACTTCTGGGTGAACGGCTACCAATGGAGAAAGGGAAGTCCCTGAATCCTCTACAAATAACCTAGACAATATGAGATAGCTTTTGTTAGCAAACTGTCATTCATGGTAGAGATGAAAAATGCTGTTCATTTTCCTGTTGCATTTTTATCATGAAATCTAGATTCAGAAGGAAAATGTAAAACATAGTTCATTGTTTTATTAGTACAAAACACTGCAAGGTAAAATACTATTTTATCCTAATCACAATTTTGTTCAATATCATTCTAGGTATCTTTGTCATGAAATAGATCATGCTAATTTTTAAACAGATGAATGAGAAGGTAGATGGTGAACTATACTATTGGGAGTCAACAATTTTCCTCCTTTCTTGATCAACATTGAATTGATATGATACTATGTGATTCTATAATGTTATGCAAAGATCTATTATTTCCAATGATCCTGCTCTTAAAATTTCCCATGAAAGAGTTACTAAACATAGAAACATGGAATTTTGGGGGTATATATTTTTGTATAAAATATAATCTTTAAAATCTGTTTTGAGACCAAAAAATGATATATTTATTTTCACTTACTGTTGAGCAACACTGTCTTCATACCAGGATCCTTGCTTGAGTTCGAATTGAGAGTAGCAAAATATTTAAAAACTTCTGTTTGAAAATGGAGTGCAATATAATTAGACTTGGGTCAATTACTAAATGACCCAAAGCACATTGTCTTTGGTTAGCATTTCCTAATGTAATTTTTGTTATTATCAACTGCTATCCTTTGTTGCCATAAGGTGCTTTTATAAACTGAAACAATTAACTGGTTTCTGTGTTTTTATCCACTGTTATTCATAAAGTTGGATGCAACTATTTTGTACTTTTACACCTTGACACATATATTTTACTCTAGAGAACAAGATTCAAGGGGTCATTTTTCTACAATTGATGGATTTTCTTATTTGTCTGATAAAAATCCTAAGGACACTAGGATATGTATTGGTACATTGTAGTTAAGTGAGCTAGTGTCGGGCCTTCTTTGCATGGAAGGCTTCTGGTCTGTATTTCTAGCTGAAAATAATCAGGGAATAAGATGCAAGAGTCCCCACTTTTGCCTTCAGGCACCAACAGATCCCCCAGCCTCCCTCTATGAGGGATTGCAGAAATTATCTGGGCAATCCTGGGGAGAAGACCTGGGCATTATCAGAGGCTGAGATTTAGAGGATTAGGAGGGATGAAAAAAAAAGGGAAAGGGCTAAACAAAGGATCCAAACTCTCAGCTAGACTGGAGGAATAAGTTTTAATGATCTGTAGTACAGCATGGTTGCTGCAGTTAATAATGATGTATTGTATATTTCAAAGTTGCCAGAATAGATTTTCAATATTCTCCTCACCCCCCAAAACAACCTGAAACAATGTGATATGATGGATATGTTAAACACTTTGATTGAATCTTTCCATAATATAAATATATATATATATCAAAACATTATATTGTATACCATAAACATATACAATTACTATTTTTCAATGAAAAGTAACATTTAAAAAAATATACTGAACATCGAATTGCAAAGTTGTTACAGTAGGGATGATTGACAAATGGTGAATATGTTAATATTGAATCATTTATACATAGGTATATATGTATGCCTATTAATTTCTGAATCAACAGGGAAGTGAATGTTTGCATTGTTTACTGGAAAATATAGAGGAGAAAGCTAAGTTCCATTAGATCTGAATTCAATTGTAAAAAATCAACACAAAATTTTTAAATCAGAATATATATTTAAGCTTCATCAGAGTTCCAAAAGCCTTCACTGATGGTAGTTTTGTGTTCCAGCGTCTTATTTTTTAGAAATCTGCATTGCAGATTTAAAGTTATGTTTCTCATGAGAAATTGTAATGCAGTTGAAACTATCTCCTTGATTCTTGACAGTCTTGCGTTCTTAAAATCTGGAGTATTGTAAGTTGCCAAGAATTGGGCTATAAGGGTTCTGATGCACATGGGCCTCTGGTGTATTTAAGGAACTACATCCTTTTACCTCACTCTATTTACCTAGGTTAATGATAAGAGTTTCTTGGACTGGGAAGGAATGAAGTGTTAATATGTCAGAAATATTTTCAGTAATGGTGTAGATCAGTGATTGTAAATTGTTTTTAAGTGATTGGTGGGTGCACAATCAGATCAAGTCCTATCTCTTTATACTGCGCTCACTTTCGTTCTTCTAAATATAAGCACAACTGAATTTGTTTCTGCCTACGTATTTCTTCATTTGACTACCTGCTTCATAGCTTAGCACTTGCAATAGAGACCTTTGAACGATGCCCTAAAAGACAGTAAACCTCATTTTAACCATATGATCAGTGAAGTACCAATGCATTGGGAATGAAATAAGGGAACACTCTTTGTTGGGATTAGTGCTAAATTATGCTTTAAAATGTCTCCTTGGACTAAACAATGATTATTTCTAGCTCTTTACATTTCACACACAGTTGCAGAAATGATAAAATATTCTTCCCAGATAGAGATTGGTTTAGATGCTACCTTATCTGCTACCAGCAGAGGCCTGATTAACTGGCTGATTAGTATGCAGGTCACGGTATCACTAGTAAAATTTTATTATGACTCTGAAGTGAAATTTTGATGGCAGAAATCATGACTGTGAATATTTTGTGAATTCCAAGTGAAATGAGCAAAACAAAACAAAACAATAGGAGATTAGATTCACTGAGCTTGTATAATAAACAGATATCAATAAATGCCTGTAAAATTTGCAGTTTGAATCTGAGGGAATGGAGAGTGATCCCATTAAGACTTACAAATGGGCTTAAGTGCACATAACTTCCATCTATCAGCATTAGACTCATTTGTTCTTGCTGCTGTGGTCATTAGTGAAGCATTCATCTTTGTCATTTCTTAACAGCCTCTGGACTTTGAGACCAAGAAATCCTATACTCTGAAGGTAGAGGCAGCCAATGTGCATATTGACCCACGTTTCACCAGCAGGGGGCCCTTTAAAGACACTGCAACAGTTAAAATTGTCGTGGAGGATGCTGATGAACCTCCCGTCTTCTCTTCTCCGACTTACCTCCTGGAAGTTCATGAAAATGTTGCTCTGAACTCCGTGATTGGGCAAGTGACTGCTCGTGACCCTGACATCACATCCAGTCCTATAAGGTATTTCTTTTTGAAATGAAATAGTGGCTATCTCAAATGACAAGCAAATCAGTACCAAATGCAATTTTGTACACATTCTGTGTGGCTGCCTTTGAGACTAGGATCACACGAAAAGGGAATTTTGGTCAATACATAACTCTGTGTGTGTGTGT
>PVKS010013062.1:0-51800 GCA_004027875.1 Aplodontia rufa | reverse complement strand
CCACCTTGTTTTTTAAGTTCTTAGTTTAAATATTTGCATCTCTTTTCAAGAATTACTACTTTTCATTCTGCTATCATTTTAGGTGTTGGATCAAATTTAGGCTAACTCCATAAAATAAAATCTCAATTGCCTAGGTAGTATACATACATTATAAATTAACCAACCCTTGAAAAGGAGAAAATCTTAGCCATATGACCACTGTGATAATTTTAAATGATGTTTGTTTTATTTGGAATACAGGTAAAATTGGACACATAAGAGAAAATTAAATTGAAAATGTATACACATTGATGAAATGTAATAAGAGAGGTAGTTAGTTGAAGATAAATATAATTGACATAAAAGGATGCTTATTATTTAAGAGAATTAGAAAAGAAAGTGTCAGATTAGAGAGGGCTGCACTTCCCAGCAGTCCTCAACACCAGACATAAATCAGGAAGAATACTCCCCAGTGAGGTGGGTAACAAAGGGGACTCACCAAAAGTCAACACTGAACTGTAAAGACACTACAGAGTCACAGAATGTCAAAACCTTGAACAGAATGTATGAACTAATACATTAGAGATATGCTAATAATACACTAGCTTGGCTCATGATGACCAAGAAGAGGAGAGGAAAACATAGGTACTGAGATAAGATGGCATAGAAAACAACAAAACAAAAATAATCAAATACGTACTTAAATTTAAAAATAATTTTGGCTTGGGCTAACCTGTGGATTAGAGAGGGAGGCTGAACTTGATGAACACAGAGTCAGTGGGGAAAGTGGTTTACTGAAACCAATCAAAAATTGCTTGGGACACCAGGGCAGATAGCGCAGCAGGAACTGAGATTGCTGGCCAAAACTCATCCATAAGTGAAGTCTTCAAACTGTCTATAAATACTGTGAAACAGTGAGCAGAGAGAAATTGGGAAGACATAAAGGAAGAAGCCAGCAGTCTCATATTTTGACCTGCAATGTGTGCCTGAACCAGAGTGAATGAAATAGGCATAAAAGAAAATTTTTGTTTCTGGTGCCCCATAATAGCTATTTGGAGAAAACCTATAGTGGTCACACAAGAGCATTTGCCCTCCTGGGTAGATTCTTGGTAATTCACATTCATCCCAGTGGAGGTGACACTGCACAGCGTTAGTCTCTATGACATAAAAGAGGATCTTACTAAAGGCCTCAGAGTGCAGCAGAGACAGGCAGCTCCCCAGTAATAAAGGATGTGGATCAAATATCAAATACCCACTAACGAATTCCAAAATTCATCCAAGTCTAAACCCAACTACTGGAACTTCCAAGTTAGAACTCTGCATCACCCCCACGACAAAATTACACAAATTGTCAATACCCTCTAGGACCTCCCAAACTGTACTGGTAGACTGGAAGCTGACAGCTACTACACCCAGTCAGAAGCTATGCAACGAACACAAAGACTTTAGACTTAGCAAGCCCAGCCCTTGACTCAAGGGTTACAGAGACAAAATAAAAATAAAGAGTGTAAATCCATTCCTGCCAGCAGTTTTAACCATCACAGTGGAAAAATTTTCCTTTTTTCTTTTTCCTTGTTTCTTTCTGTCTCCATATACCCATTTCCTTACTCTTTATTTTTTAAATTTTAATTTTTAAAAATTTTGTCAAAGACCATTTCATCACAATGTATTATTTTTTTTTACTTTTGTTCATGATGTGTGTGTGTGTTCTCACTATATAGATATATTTGGTAAATGTATATATACATATATATATATATATGTATATATATGTGAAAGTAAATATATATATATATTTACTTTCACATATATAACATTCTTCTGCTTTTCTGCATATTTATTACTTAGCCTTATTTAACTCAAGTGGGGTATAATTATATAAGGGTTTGAGTTGTTGTGATCTCACATTTGTTAGTTCTTTCACACCTTGGTTCTTGTCCTTTCTATCTCTGCTTCATCATTCTTCCCTCAGTAACAATCACATTGTCCTGTTTCCTCATCCTCTTTCTTTTTTCTTTAATTTCATTAATTTATTGTTCCTTCTTTATAGTCAACATCTGCTACATATCTCCTGAATCTCCTCAGACCACATTTTAAAATATTTCAAAACTTTTTCCTGTCTTTCTACTATATTTTCTCTTCCTTAAGAAACTATAACCCCGTGACATATTAAAACAACATAGCTTATGTAATTCCTACCCCATTCATGTTGGTATTCTCATTAATACAGTGGACAACATAGTATATACCAGCTGTCAAATTCCTGATCTTATTGAGTGTTTTATTGTTGCTATTGACATCAAATGCTGATCCCACCACTCCTAAACAGGAGGCTATTAGTGTTGTAGATATCAAAGTAGACAATGGACATTTATCTTAAGATAGTACATCTGTTGCTAATGTAAGATCCCCACTCACGCTAAGAGGGACTAAAAAGTGATTAGTACACATCAAGATCACAGAGTAGAGATCCTGCTACAGAGGAATACTTACATTCAGTCAAGCAATAGTTAATTTCACTTTACACATGACCTATCCTCAACTTAACCTTAATATTACTTTAACTCAGAGATTTGGGTAGACAAAAACCCCAAACCAACAACCGTGTTCCAAAAAGGAACAACAAGGGGAACCTTAGGTTCTACACCTGGAAAAATGTTCATTCATATATCAAAAACAGAAAGAAATTCCAGAACAAAAAAGATAAATATAACAACAAGACACACATATAAAAGAGGAAGGAGAAATCCAGTTCATTTGATGTACAAGTCCAAGTACATGAGGAATCAGGCAAACACATCTACCCGCAAAATTCCCATCCCCCATCAAAGGATCACACAGACATGGAAATGGGTGAAAGCCCAGTGAGATATTATAAAACACTGACTATTACAATGTTCAGTGAACTAAAAGAAGATCTAAGGAATGAATTAAGACAAAAAATACAGAAGATGAAAAATCATTTTAATAAGGAAATAGAAATATTGAAAAGAAACCAATCAGCACTCCTGGTATGGAAAGACACAATAAATCAAATTAAAAATTTCACTTGAAAACATCACCAAAACATTAGATTATATACAACGAGAGATCTTCAGACTTTAAAGACATGGTACATGGCCTTGAGTTCACAGAATGCAATAAATGGAAAAGAAATGATATAATATGATCAGAATATATAAGAACTCAGACAATATTAAGAGGCCAAACCTGAGAATCATTGGGATAGAAAAGAACATAGAGACACAAACTAAAGGCTTAAAAAATATCCTCAATGAGAGAGTAACAGAAAACTTTCCCCACATTCGAAATGAGGTGGACAGTCAACATACTGGAAGCACACAGGATCCCAAATAGACCAGACTAGAAAAGAAGTTCTCCAAGACACATTATAATCTAAATACCTAACACAGAATATAAGGAAAGAATATTAAAAGCTGCAGAATAGACATCATGTCACATTTAGAGACAAACAAATTAAGGATCACTTTTTTCTTCTCAATTCACATCCTAAAATCGAGGATGTCCTGGAATGAAATATTCCAAGCTCTTAAAGAAAAGAATTGTCAGCCAAGATTGCTGTCTCCACCAAAGCTGTCTTTAAAATTTGAAGAATAAGTAAAAATTTTCTTTGACAAGTATTAAAAAAAAGAGAATTCACAATCACCAAGTCAGCACTTAAAAATAAGAAATGAAATGTTCAAAATCAAATTATGGAATCATGCTAGGATATAGCTCAGTCTCAGAGCACTTGCCTAGCATAGGTGAGGCTCTGAGTTCTATTCCCAGTACCACAAAGAAAAAAACAAAAATCAGATGAAATTAACATGTTTGACTCCAATGTCCTATTTAATACATGTTACCCTTAAGTCTCATGGCCACCTTGCACAAAGTTGTGTGCTTTCTTCTTCTGAAATGGTCACCAGTAGATAGATATTAACTCTCAAATCTTACATATACCATTGTTTCACAAATGCATCCAGATAAATAAACTCAGGATATTCCATTCTTTCATTAGCATTACAACAGGGTGCCTTTCCTGACTTCTCATTTAATCAGCCTGTATATCACTTAAACTCAATGACATAGTATTCTGAAAATAATTCAGAGAAATATGCCTCTGAACAAGTGGAACTTCCCTTTTAAATGTCATATACTTACAGGTAAGCAAATAAAGTACAAGAATTGATCCTTAGTTGCATTTAACAGCTAGTATGGCATCCCTCACTTTTAAATAACAAAAAATTAGAAAGTAACTCATGTTAAAGATTTTTACTAAGCTTCTGCAGAGAATGTCCACAGCAGACAGTCCACAGAAGATGAGCGCTGACCCAGAGACCCTGAAGCACATGCCCTGTCACAATGTAGACAGTGCTTCTGACACTGTCAGAGCAGAATTCTCTAGCTGACTGGAACCACTCGCTGTGATACTGTCCTGTACAATCCTTAACTTTTTATACCTTAAGTAATATTTTCTCACATTAGTGGTAAATGTTGTATATTTCTAATTTATCCTACTTTATTCTTCTACTATTAAAACAACTTGTTTAGGTACAAGCTTTACTTGAGGCAATGGCCACACTGGTGCTATATTTCAGCTCCACAAAGCAATTGATACTAAATTAAAACTGAATAACTGTTGGATATGTCATTCAATACCACCACTAGCAAAAACAAAGAGTGATCAAATAATAGAGCTGAAGTGAATTTTGATCATTGTAATAGACTTAAATGTTGGAAAAGTATGTACTAATGAACACTAAAGATAGGGTTGGTGCAATTAAACTTTCATGGGAAGTATGACCCCCAACTGAATCTCTCCATTATCAGTTTTCATAAAATTTTCTTTTTTTTGATAGAACTAGAAGTCAGATTTCCAAACAAATAAAAAACAACTTGAAATAATGATTTTTTAAATGAAATGGCATGAATGTTTAAAGCACTCAGGAGTGGGAAGAACTGCGCTTGGTGCAGAGGTGGGGTCTCATGTGTACACAACGGCATTCGCTTCCTCTAAGACTCACATTTCTCCAAAGCTTTAAAATGGATGGTGCTTTTCACAGGACTTTCTGTAGGGTCACAAATAGAAAAGAACACACTAAGGTTTGAAAGGATGGGAGGGTGTGATTACAATAGGAGATTATAGAAGGTTCTGAGGTAATCACATTGTTCTATATCATGATGGTGTAATGGTTACATGAATGTTTAATGCAATACATTAAAATTCATGGATTTTAAACCAAAGAGTTAATTTTTCTATGTGATAATTTAAGAAATAATACTTGTGACACAGTAAAAACAAAATAATTATAGTTTCCATTTTTTTCTGACGGGACTATCTCAATATGTATATTGTTTCCTAATGTAAAAAAATAATACTCAGTCTTTACCACTGTGGAAGACAACATAAGAACACCAAAACAAATCAGGTCCTGACAGCTGGATTCCTGATATCTTGAATGCAGATGTGATTAAGTTAAAGATCCTGAGATGAGGAGAGTCTCTTCCACTACATGGGCCTTAAAAACAATTCCCTCTGCGTTTGTGAGAGGGAATCCTCCATCTCCAGAAAAGGAGCTAGTTATAATATTGAGGGAAATAAGGAAACCCAGTTGAGAGAGAGGCAACAGGAGAGAGATATGAGGGTGACTGTCTAGGCTGTGACTGCAGTGAGGCAGCCCCAAGCCAGAAATGGTGACAGACATCAGAGCTGGGAGAGAACAGGAGCAGATTCTCCCTACAGCCTCTGGATGGGGTGCAGCCCTACTGATACCTCAATTCCAGCCCACAGAAACTGATTTCAACTTCAGGCCTCCAGAAACAAGAGAAACAAAAACAAAACAAAAAGCTTCTATTCCTTTAAACTACCAAGTTTATTACAGAAACAAATGGAAAAGTACGCATCAACCATGCTTTGGGTCCAAACCTTGATCATGCCTGATTCCAAGATAGCTGACCCTGCACATTGCAGCTGGCATTTGCTGTGTTTTAGATAAATTGTCACCTTGTAAGACAGATCATGTAGACCAAAGGTAATACACCCTCTCTCTTAAAACCATGAAACTCAGTAATAAAATGTAACCCATGCTTTCCTCTCACTCCATCATTAGTCTTGGGGGAAATGGACTAATTAGGAGCCAACCTCCCTCTCCAGAACAGGAGCTAGTAATAATATTGAGGGAAAGAAGGAAAGCCACTTGAGAGAGGGGCCACAATGGCAGCCATTTCCATTTCAATGTTTTAAATTGAATTTATTGTAAAGACTACAAGAACTAGCCATAATTAAACAAACAGGAATCTGCCTCACAGTATCAATCACTAGCTAGGTCCACCATTAGGAATTATATTGGAATTCTTAAAATGTGTCTACCTGAACCAGAAGCAAGAGAATTAAGGAATTTCTTACTTATCCAATTCCTTTTTTTCAATGATTTATCAACAACAATAAGCGATATAACTCTCTTAAAATAAACTTGTAATAATAATGTTTAATTGAGTCAAAACAAGACAATAAACTAATGCAATGTCTAAAGACTTGAAAGCAGACTGGAATAGTGGCTTGGCAGTTAAAGAGATTTTTTGGCACGTGCGGGGATGCAGATTCAAACCCCAGCACCACATACACAACTAAGTGTTAGTGCAACAGAAGCCACACGAAAACCTAAAAGCAATTGATTTTCTCCTTCACTCTCTCACTGTCCCTCTCTCAAAAAAAAAAAAGTGGAAACTCCACCAATAACAGTGATATTGATCACAACAGGTTATTTATATGAGAGGAGTCTGAATAGAAAGTGTAAACTCATCTTTAAAGCCTGAATTTCAAGAAAAAACAGTGCTAATTCCCTTGAAGAATCTCTTAAGTTCAGCTTGAAGATTGCTGAACATGTGGAGATACCTGAAATTGGAGACTTTCACCCATTCCTTCCCTGTGCATCTTCTCCCATACATCCACTATTCACCACGTGTATATATATTAAAACATCATGTTATACACCTTAAATATGCATCAAAGTATAAGTTAGAAAATAGTTACTAAGCAATCATCAACCAATAAATTATTCTAACTCTTTCTAGGTCACAAACATATAAGTTTCTTGTTATGTGTTTGTAATGTCTATGTAATGGTTGCCACCTTCAAAAACTAAATATGGTAATTGCTATACTGGAAAGTCTGTGGTAAAAGAAGCAGGTGGGGTTCAGCCCAGGGGCAGGTTTGAGTACAGGCTGCAGGTGTAGGGGAAGCATCGTGCACTGGCTGCACAGAAGTAGACAGCTGAGTCTCCAGGTTGCGTGGCTGTGATGATCAGGGAGAAGTGCTTGGCTGTCTTCTCCAATTCAACAATGAATCTTTGGATTTGATTTCTCATCTTATTTGAAAGAATGTCTATAATGCGCTGGGGACCTTTTCCAGCTTCTTGTTTATACCAAGGAAAGTAGGATGAGGCACTGTCTGAGTAAGTACAGTTGATAACAGCACTGTCTCCCTCCCGGACACTCAGGGTAGAAGGGCGCTGCTCCACCTTCTCTCCTAGGCTCAGCCCTATGCAGAAAGAAAACAAAAGATGATGTTGGCATGTCATTCCTCTTCAGAGTTTTCCTTTCCTTCAGTAACAAGGGGAAACCAGCGTAAACCCAGTCTTCTCCCCAGGTGCCTAAAGAACATCTACTAATATACTCTGTTGCCCCCAAATCCCGAACTCACAGTCTACCTGCAGCCACAAGAGCATGAATAAAGCAAGAGTAGATGTCTTCATTGTTCTTCCTCATCAAGATCAATCCAGACTTGCAGTCCGCCCAGCCGAGCTACTTCTGTTATCAGCTTGTCTCTTTTTTCCTATAACAATTATAGTGGCTTCTCTCATTGTCTATGCACCCAATAAGAAAAAGGCTGTTCTTCTTTCCTCAACCTTTCACTCAGAATCCATGAACCCTCCACCTGTTCTGTACCAGCTGGGGTAGACTGCCACCCTGTGGTCATATCTTAACCTTAATCACACATCTCTCAGTTTAAAAAAATCTTCTACCATATCAGGGAATAAGAAAGTCATATAGAAGTATAAATAGATCAAAGTAGGTCTTAGGTCAGAGATTAGATTTACAGTAAGTATGTAGAGATCAAAATCGAGGTCCATGACCGCTACTGCATCATTGTTAATAAATTGCAAAGTTGTAGATGCTATTGGTGTTGATAAAACCAAGGACTGACTTTACATGTTTGAAATTAAGGAAGCAACATGATTCACTCTTATAAACAAAGAAGCATGTAGTACTTTTCTTTTCAGCCAAATACACCTTTACGATTTTTCCATGGCAGAAGAAAATTCTAAAAAATGAAATTATAAGCCAAAAATCAATGTAAGATAGCGAGTACCACTGGATACATGAAATGCCCATTATCTCAAACTGCTTTTCCAAGCCTGGTCTTGCCCATGACTCACCATTCTCAGGGAATGAACCATAACAAAATCAAACCATACCTTCTTCCTTCAGTAAAGCTGCATGGGATAAAAAGTAAAGAACAAATCTTAACGGTAAGGGAGTATGTGGATAAGTTATTGAGTCACTAATGCTTCAACTTCAGAAACAGTTTAAAAGATAGATTGGGGGGCTGGAGCGGTGGCTCAGCGGTTTCGGCGCTTGCCTAGCAAGCACGAGGACCAGGGTTCAAACCCCAGCACCACGTACACAACTGAGTGTTGTAGCAACTAAGGCCATGTGAAAAACTCAATAAAGTTGTTCCTCTCTTTCTCTGTCTCTCTCACTGTCCCTCTCTCTTAAAAAAAAAAAAAAAGATAGATTGGGTTGGATTGCAATGAGAAGTTTGATGTGCTTTAAGGAATCTTTTCCTATTTCTAGTGGCTTCTATTCTGCAAAGTCCTTAGAAAATGAGGAGAGGCTCTCAAGAAACATCAGACTACAGATTCAAAATATGTAGCCCTTGTAAGTTTACTCTTGATGTGATTTAATTTTCTGCTCTTCAAATAGATTACAGGTGTATAAATTTCCTCCTTGAAATTTCCCCTAAACTATGAGCCAACACTTCTGGGATGGACTTCTGCTTCCTTGACCATTGATTTGTCTCCCAATTTCCACTACGAAGTTTTATCCTCAAAACTTTGATAATGTGCTTCAAATGTGTGCATTTCCAGAATTATCTCCCTCTGCAAAGAAAACAACCCTTTCACACACGAACTTTAGCTTTTTATATTTTCTGAAACTTCCATAAGACAAAATCAAGGGAAGCCTAACTACTGCTTGCCTGTGCTTCAACAGGGGTACCAGTATTTTGAGGAAACAGACCCCAAAACTAACCATGAGCAATCTCATCTGGCAAACAAAGATGATCTAGTTTCCAGAAGTCAAGGCTACTTTCCTTTGATTTGTCCTCATTACTCTCCTGGAGTCACAGAGAGTAAATCTAACTCCTCATTCAGATCTCATGCCATTAAAGATAAAAAGGTAACTGTTATGATAAATCTCAACTTGATATATATATAGATATAGATATAGATATAATATATTTTCACATGAATAACATTTCTCCATGCTGCTTCTTTTGTTGTCTCACCCATTCTGCATGGGATAGAATTCTTAAATTCTTCATTCATGGACAAAATTCTTCTTCCTGCACACAGATACTTCAGGTCAACAATTGCCCTTTCAAGTTATGTCATCTAAGAAATGAATTTTTTGCCACCTTAACACACTGACAGTTGTAGGAGGACAATGTTCCCCTAGTGTCTCAATTTCATTGGCCATTTCTCTGGCGTTAGTTCAGTGATCCTGATCTTGATACATCCTTCCTTCAACAGGTATCCACCTGGTATAGTGAATATACACTGCCACTTTTACAAAAGACTTTAGAGTTGATCTGAGTGTTGAGGATGGTCCATCACCTTTGGCTCATTCCAACAGCAGTCAGTGAGTGGAGGACTGATATATAAGCAGAATAACAGTGGCAGATCCTGAGACTCCTTTCCTTCCTAAAGTGTGAAACACATCCACTGATTGTGACTTTCTGTTCTGGCAGTCTGCTTGGACCAAGGATTTCCTAAAGTCAAACTGCAGGCTCAAAATGGGGGACTTCCATGAGAGTTTCTCATTACTCACCAATCTTGTCCTACAGGAATGAAGCAGGGAAATTGTCAGAGTTATTGGAGAAATTCTGTGTTTCTTGCTATTCCATGGCTCATTATTCAAGCAGCACCAATTGCTCCTCAACTAGGTGGGGAAAAGGGCATTCACTGCAATTCAATATCAGATAGTCAAAGTGTCTTAGTGACTCATTGAACAAAGAACAATAAAGTTTATATTGGAGCCAAGCTTGTTGCAGAAATAGCAGAGACATTGGTTCACTGCAGAGGGAAAAGAGAATACGGAGACAAATACAAGGACAAATTTGGCACAGAAAAATACGTAGATCAGAAAAGCAACCTGAACTTAGCTGATTCAATGCCTCACAACAATCTGGTGTTTGAAAAGTGCTTTGTTTATCAACAGGCAAGCAGAGAGCTGAGGTGGGAGTCATCTTGAGGAGATCACACTAAAGCTTGCCACTGCAAGAACTCAGGACATTCTAGCAAAACTTGCCATACTATCAGCAAGCTTCCGTCATGTGGCCTAGGCTGCACCTAGCAGAATGTTAGTGAAACAGACACAGAAATGATTGTACCCAAGGAGATTCAAGTCAGAAATAAAAAGGAAAGTGTACCTTACTTCCCCTTTAGGTCTGGCAGCTCATGTGACTCGTTGAAGGGGGCCAGGAAATTGAACTGGTGATACACTCAGGGTCTAAGCCTGGGAAGGCAGTCATCTTGGCTATTAGAGAGTGTGAGACATGTGGAGAGCTGGTTACACTGGCCCGGGAATAGAATTCTTGGGTATCTTCTAAAATCCAGCTCCCAACAGGGATTGGCATCGGCCTGGCCTCGAGGTATGTTGATCTAATCTCTGTAGTAGATACCACCCAACAAAGTCTCTTAAGAACTCCCTCCTTAGAACTCTCTAGCAAACCAAACCTGGGAGTGCATTGAACTGGTCTGTCTGGACAAAACTCTAAGGAGTACATCCCACTCCATCCTACTGGTGAGAAGGGAATCGGAGAGCTATTTCAACCAAAATCAGTTTTAGTCCACGCACGTCTATAGCTCTTTGAGCAAAACAAAAAGAGGAAGGAATTAACAATCCATAGCCTTTATTTTGTCTAAGGGGTACACAGCCCAAGAAGAAACAGAAAGAGAAACGATAGGGCATAGGCAGTGATCATCCATCCTCTTCACTAGACACCTCAGCAAGACTTTTTTCTTTTCATCAAGAATATGTTTATTTGTATGTCCAACAAATATGTGAAAATAGGTTAATTTTGTTAGCAGTTAGGGAAATAGAAATCAAAACCACACTGCAATTTCATCTCAACGTAGTTAGAATGGCAACCATCAAGAATACAAATAATAATAAATGCTGGAGGGGAAGTGGAAAAGAAAGGAACACTTTTACACTGTTGGTGGGATTGTGAATTAGTGCAACACTATGGAAATCAGTATGGAGCTTCCTCAAAAGACTAAGCACAGAACCACCACTGACCCAATTACACCATTCCTCAGCATATATCCTGTAAAATTAAAGTCATCATATTACAGTGATACATGCATATCCATGTTTATAGCAGCACAATTCACAATAGCCAAAAAAAATGGAACCAACCTAGGTGTCCATCAAAGGATCCATGAATAAACAAAATGTGGCATGTATATACAATGGAGTTATTTTTTTAAGAGAGGGGATCAGTGAGAGAGAGACAGAGAGAAAGAAAGAATCAATTTTATTTAATTTTTCACACACATGCTGGTGCGGGGATTCAAACTTGCATCCTCATGTATGCCAGGCAAACACTTTAACCACTGAGCAACCACTCCAGCCCTTACACAAAAGAGTTTTATTCAGCCATTAAAAAGAATGAAATTATGTAAATTGCCTTAAAACAGATGGAAGTTGAGAAAATTACTTTAACTAAATAAGCCAAACTCAGAAAGTCAAGGGTAATATGTTTTCTTCTGTGTGTGGAAGCTAAATAGGAAAAAGGAAAAGAGATCCGGGTAAATCAATGGGAGATCAGAAAAATAGAAGGAAGTTTTAGGGGGAGGGGAGAAGAGGAGAAATATGAATAAGTGCTATTTACCAAACTGCATTATTATATTGTGTGCCTGTACAAATCTGTAACAATGAATCCCACCATTATATGCAACTATAAAGCAAAAATAAAAAATATGTGGGGGGAAAAGGAATGAGGCATGAGATGGAATGCTAAGGAATAAGTGAGGAAAACCATTTCCTTCTAATCTCATCCATTTTCTAGCTAATGATTTTGTAGTGTCATCCTGCATATAGTTTCTGTTTTTGTAAAATGAAGTTGAATCATAGAATTCCTGAGGGTTCTTCTGGTTATGAAATTGTTTTTCACAGTCTAACAGTGAACGTGTGTATTGAGGACCAGGTTATGAGACACGGAGTGTGATATGACAGGGGGAGAACTGACACCATGGCATGGAATCCAAGACCATTTAAACATTTACATGTGACCTATTGCTTCTGAAGTCACCCTGTCTTTGGGCCTCTTCAGAAGCAGAGACAGGATCATCAGGCTGAGTTCCTCTCTGGGTTTCCACTACTCCTCTAACATCAATAATGGATGATCTATCAAGAAGAGACTCTATTCATAGCAAAATGGAATAAAATGGGACTTCACCAAGTATCCAGATCATCACAGGCAGTGATATGGGGGTGGACACCATGCCTGAGCCATGGGTAGGCAGGATGCTGCTTTTTTTTCCTTTTTATTGTAACATATTGTTCTTGTACGAAACATGCACAAATACTTGAACAAATTGGAATACCTAGGATACAGACATGGGCAACTTATACATAAAACAAAAAAACACTCTCAAATATTCCAATTGATTTCCAGCTTGAAACATTCTCCTTTCAAACATATCTTGGGGGTTCAAGATTCTTAACCAGTAATGGCTATGATATTGTGGGACTCAGTGCAAAATGAAAATTTGGGAAACCTTCTTAAAAACCAGAACAAAGTGTCATGAAGTAATATAAAATAGACTTTACAAAATACAGTATTATTTATAAAAACAATATGTTTTATACATAAGTAACAACACAAACTTACAAATTGTTAAAAATTTTGTGTCATAGGTTTATATGAAAAATAACTAATATTTCTTGGAATATGATATTTTGATTGATTTAAGAATTTTCTGGCTTGTACTAATGCAATTTCATTTATTATATTTTCAATATTATTCTTTTAGCAACTTCATTTCCAAGAAATGTGATTGCAAGTGATGACAGATGTTCTTGGTAAACTGCAAGATTGCAAGCTATGTTTTTGATAATTTCTGATTTGGAGAAATGGTGAAAAAGTTACTGGAGTTCTTAAAAAAATTATATGCTCTAAAAATATTACCATAAATATCTGGTAGCTTACTTTTCTAAGATGAATTAACTTCTCATAAAAATCATTTTCATGGGAGTCTGAATTTAATTTTAAATGTAAATTTGTACAGCAGCAAATTAAGGTTTCCACTGATAATTTCTGAAACTTATGGAAATCTAATAAGCTGATAGAGGCTTCATGATTTGTATATAATTAAGAATGCTTGCTTATGTATCTTTTGTTGTGTTTTGATTGAACGGAAAATTAATTTTAAAAAGGTGTCTTGAAAAAGTTTATTCAAAACCTCACAAGAAAATAATGTTCTTCTTCATCAAGCTCCTATCTTTACTTTCCATTTCCATTTTTAGCCCTTGGATATTCACTGTACTACATGGCATCAATTTTCAAAACCAGCGTTTCTAAACCCTTCAAAGGATTCTAACTTCTTAAAATGTTTATTGCAATGTCCATGTGAATCTATTCATTTATAAAATATTACTAACAATGTTGTTTGCCACCCACTTTGAGGTACCAGAGCCCCAGAGAACCCCTAGCATGAACTTGTACTTGGAATGGATGAAACTTCTGCCAGCTCATAGGCTACTGCTGTGTCCCTCTCCCTGAACTTGCATGGGCTCCTATCACAAAACTCTGTGTCTCTCCTTTGCTGAGGCACATGCTCCACTCACTTCCACACTTCTGTTAAAAACACAAATTCAAAGACAAAATTATTATGAATTTCAAGATAATGGTAGCAGAATGTTAAGTCAAATACCAACCTTGTCTGAGTCCCAAGTTCAGTGAAATTATACAGGTCACATGCACAGGAAGCTGATCCTTTTTCCAGCTTCGCTTGAATTACCAACGTGTCCTCATTTTAATCTCAGGGACCCACTGCATCCTAGGCAATCCGTTACATTATAATAAAAGAACTTGCAAAGCTGGAATTTAATTTACATTGCAATTGATTCACATATCGTTTAAACTTCGGTTTTGGTTGTGAGAAGTCTTATTATGTGGCTACAGCAAATAAAGGTTACTTTGTAGTACTGCTGGAAGATTTCTGCTTCCTTTTCCAAACCTGAAATGATGTTAGAAAATCATGGAAAAGGTTGGGGCCCGTTTGAGTACCGCCAGAAGGCCCACAGGACACCACCAGAAGGACCCTGGTCTGGAGGAGCCCTGCTCAGGATCAACCAGGGGAGGTTCCCCAACTGGAGCAGCTCCACCTACCTACACAGTGTGTTCCTGTTGGGTCCTCTTGGAGTCCCGTAAGAAGGCACTCAGGACACCATTGGTAGGACACCTATCCAGTGCAGCCCTACTCAGGACCAACCAGAGGAGGTTCTCTGCCTGGAGCATCCCTCACTACCTACACCCTGCTTGCTGTTGGGGCCTGTTTGAGTCCCAGAAAACACACAGGACACCACCAATAGGACCCCTATCTGGTCAGCCCTGCTCTGGACCAACCAGGAGAGTTTCCCCGCCTGGAGCAGCCCCACCTACCTATGTCATGCATTTCGCAATTTGGTTGGGGCCTCTTTGAGTCCCTTGGGAAGGTACTCAGGAAACCACCAGTAGAACCCCCATCCAGAGCAGCTCAGAACCAACCAGGGGAGGTTCCCTGCCTGGACCATCCCTGCTTACCTGATACCACGTGTTCTGCTTCGGGCCTGTTTGAATCCTGTAGGAAGGTAGTTCTCCACTATGGGGAGGTTCAGATTTGCAACCTTAAGTCTGGAACCAAAAGGTAGAACAACATCAGGACCCAGGCAGAAACAGCATCTGCAAGAAGGTGATCATCAAACAGTCGGTGGCTCATCTGACCGTTTGACTTGCAAGGAAAAACCACCTGAGGAACTTACTACTTTCCCCTCAGGAAATCTCAATTCAGAGATCCACAAGAAGCTATTCAAAATAAAGAATCAAACAAGAAGAGGTTCAGCTCAAACCCAAAACTCCCCCAGAAAGGACACCATGGTTAGGGGTCGAGATGAAAACCTTGAAAATATTATCAATGATTGGATTACTAAAAGGAACAGTGAACTAAAAGAAAATATAATGAAGGGACTAAGTGAGAAAACTCAAGAAATGAAAAACACTGTTATCAAAGAAGTAGACATACTCAAAAAGGAAGTAACAGAGCTAAAATCTGCAGTCAATGACATGAGAGGAACCATGGAAGAATTTAATAATAGACTAACTTCTATAGAAAACAGAACCTCAGCTCCTGAAGAAAGAACTTCTGACAGTGAGGACAGGCTGAGCAAGCTAGAGCGCACAGATGACAAAAAAGAAAAAAACTCACAGAACACAAACAGAATTTTAGAAATGTCTGGGATAAAATGAGAAGACAAAATTTAAGAGTAATTGGAATATAGGAAGAAATTGAAGCACAAACAAATGGAATAAGGAATGCAAGGAAATTGCTAAAGAAAAGTTTGCACATCTAAAAATAGAGTCAGATATGCTCATTCAGGAAGCTTATAATTAGGACACCAAATAGGCCTAATCAATTGAGAAGCTCACCAAGACACATCATATTCAAAATGTACAACAGGGAAATCAAGGAAACAATATTGAAAGGGCAAGGGAGAAATTACAAATCACATTCAGAGGCAAACCAATCAGAATCACATTTGACTTCTCAGTTCAGACTCTGGAAATGAGAAGATCTTGGAAGGAGACCTTTCATTGCCTGAATGAACACAACATGCAGCCAAGAATACTATACCCAGGAAAACTCAGCTTCAAATTTGAGGGGGAAATAAGAACTTTTCATAATAAGAACAAACTTGCAGCATTTGTGAACAGAAAGATAGCATTACAAATAATTCTCAAAGATAAACTCCAGAAAGAAGAACAAGCTAATATTCCTCAAAATCCACAAGCAGAGGAAATTCAATAAAGGTACATGCTATCAACACACAACTAAGACAGCACAGAATTTACTAATAAAACACAATGAATATGAACCACAATCACATAACCATTCTAACACTGAATGTAAATGGTCTTATTACACCAATCAAAAGACATAGACTAGCAGATTGGATCAAAAAACAAAATCCAACAATATGCTGCCAACAAGAAACCCACCTTACAGCCAGTGACACCCACACATTAAGGATGAAAGGATGGAAAAAAAATCTACCAGGCATACAGCCAAGAAAGCAAGATGGAATTGTATTTCTTATATCTAGTAAATATTTACTCTCCAATGCTCCCAACTATGTCCAAAAAGTATTCTAAGATGTAAAACAACTTGTGGACCTCAACATAATAGTATTGGGAGACTTTAACACTCCTCTATCACCAATAGACAGATCATCAAAGAAAACAAATAATAAAAAGATCTCCAGTCTAAATAACACCATAAACCAAACAGACTTAACAGACACCTACAGAATATTCCACCCCAAATTGGCAGAGTATACCTTCTTCTCAACAGCAATGGGTGGATCCTTCTCCAAAATAGATCATATTCTAGTTCACAAAGGAAATTTCAGCAAATATAAAAAAGTAGCGATTATTCCATGTATCCTATTAAATCATGATGTCATGACCCTAATAATGAATAGCAAAAACCATGGCACAAAACACACATATATGTGAAACTGAATAACACCCCATTAAATGAAGAATGGATCCAAGAAGATATGAGAATGGTAATTAAGGAATTCCTGGAAGAGAATAAGAATAAAGACAGAACATATCAAAACCTTTAGGATAGCATGAAAGCATTCTTTTTTTTTTTTTTTAAAGAGAGAGGGACAGTGAGAGAGACAGAGAAAGAGAGAAACAACTTTATTTTAGTTTTTCACATGGCCTTAGTTGCTCCAACACTCAGCTGTGTACGTGGTGCTGGGGTTTGAACCCGGGTCCTCGTGCATGCCAGGCAAGCGCCAAAACTGCTGAGCCACCGCTCCAGCCCCGATGAAAGCATTCTTAAGGGGAAAATTTATTGCACTGAGTGTCCACATTAACAACCATCAGAGATTCCCTAACAAATAATGCTCCAACTCAAATCTCTACAAAGAAAGAACAGTCTAATCCCAAAGCCAGCAGAAGACAGGAAATAATTAAGATCAAAGGTGAAATCAATGAAATTGAGAACAAAAAATCAACAAAAAGAATTGATGAAACAAAGAGCTGACTCTTCGAAAAAATAAATAAAATTGAGACATTGCTAGCTATTCTAACTAAAACAAGGAGAGAATCAAAGCAAATTGACAAAATCACCAATGCACCAACGAAAAGGGGATGATCACCAATGATCCCCTTGAAATCAAAAAGATTATCAGAACATATTTTGAAAAACTATATTCCTCTAAATCAGATAATCTGGATGACATGGACAAATTTCTAGACACATACAACATCCACAAATTGATAGAGGATGAAATTGAAAACTTAAACAGCCCAATAATAGGCACTGAAATTCACAGAGCAATTAAAAGTCTTCCAAAAAGCCCAGGACCTGATGGATTCTCTGCAGAGTTTTACCACACCTTTGAAGAAGAGCTAACACCTCTCTTTATGAAGCTATTCCAAGAAATTGAAAAAGAAGGAACTCTCCCAAACACTTTTTATGAAATAACCATAACTCTGATATTAAAACTCAACAAAGACACATCAAAAAAAGAAAACTGCAGACCAATATCCCTCATGCATATCAATGAAAAAACCTTAATAAGGTTCTTGCAAAAGCATTAAAAACACATCAAGAAAATAAATCATCATGATCAAGTGGGCTTCATTCCTGGTATGCAAGCCTGGTTCAATATACGTAAATCAATACATGTAATTCATCACTTAAACAGAATTAAGGACAAAAACCATATGATCATCTCAATAGATGCAGAAAAGGCCTTCGATAAAATCCAGCACCCATTTATGCTTAAAACTTTGAGAAAATAGGGATAAAAATAACTTAACTTTGTAAAGGCCAAATATATCAAACCCTCAGCTAGTATAATACTAAATGGAGAGGGGTTGAAAACATTTCTACTGAACTTGGGAACAAGACAAGGCTGCCCACTTTCACCACTATTCAATATAGACCTCAAAACCCTGGCTGGAGCAATCAGAGAGGAGGAAGAAATCAAAGGCATAAGAATAGGAAGAGAGGAAGTCAAACTATCCCTTTTTGCTGATGACATCATCCTACATCTGGAAGATTCAACAAACTCCATCAGAAAACTACTAGAGCTTATAAACATACTTGGCAAAGTAGCAGGCTACAAGATCAACACCCATAAATCAATAGCTTTCCTATATGCCATAAATAATAGGGAAGAAGGAATTAGGAAATAGAACCAGTTCAAAATATCCTCTAAAAGAATAAAATACTTGTAAATTAATCTAAGAAGAGAAGTAAAAGACCTCTACAACGAAAATTATCGAACACTAAAAACAGAAATGGCAGAAGACCTGAGAAGATGGAAAGATGTTCCGTGCTCTTGGTTAGGCAGAATTAATATAATTAAAAGGGCCACTCTGCCAAAAGCACTGTACAGATTCAATGCAATCCCCATCAAGATTCCAATGTCATTCTTTGTAGATATAGAAAAAGCAATTCTCAAATTCATACGGAACAACAAGAAAACATTACTAAGCAAGAAAAATGAAACAGATGGTTTTGCAATACCAGATCTAAAATTACACTATAGGGCTGTAATATTAAAAACAGCATGGTATTGGTATCAAAATAGGAATGAAGACCAATGAAATACAATAGAATACTCTGAGACAAAGCCCCAAATCTTTAAATATCTGATCTTTTACAAAAGGGATCAAAATATAACATGGAGGAGAGTCAGCCTATTCAATAAATGGTACTGAAGAAAATGGACAGCCACTTGCAGAATATTGAAATTAGATCCTTATCTCTCACTATGCACAAAAATTAATTCTAATTGAATCAAGGAATTAGGAATTACCATACAATTGCTCAAAGAAAAATTAGGGCCAACACTCCAGCATATGGGAATTGATAATGACTTTCTCAACAAGGATCCTAAAGTGAAAGAATTACAGTCAAAAATCAATGAGTGGGATGCCATTAAACTAAAAAGTTTCTTTACAGCCAAGGAAATAGTCAAAATAGTCAAGAGACAACCTGCAGAATGGGAGAGAATCATGGCCTGTGATACCTCTGATAGGTAACTAATAGCCAAAATTTACATAGAACTCAAAAAACTCAATCACAAAACCTTAACAATCCAATCAATAAGTGGGCCAGAGAGCTAAACAGAAACTTCTCAGCAGAAGACATGAGCAAGCCAATGAATACATGAGAACGTGTTCTAAATCACTAGCAAAAAAAGCAAATTAAAACTACTTTAAGATTTCACCTCACTCCAGTCAGACTGGCAAAAATGAAGAATACAAACAATAACAAATGCTGGAGGGGTTGTGAGGAGATTGGAGCATTAGCACGCTGTTGGTGGAATTGCAGACTGGTCCAGTCTCTCTGGAAAGCAGTGTAAAGACTCCTCAAAAAATTAGGGTTGGATCCACCAAACAATCCAGCTATCCCTCTTCTGGGAATTTTCCCAGAGGAGTTAGAGTCAGCACATTACAGCGACACAGAAAAATCCATGTTCATAGCAGCTCAATTTACAATACTAAATTATGGAACCAACCCTGATGCCCTTCACTGGGTGAATGGATCCAAAAGCTCTGTATATATATATATATACACATATATATATATGCATGTATATATATATATACATGCATATATATGTATGTATGTATACATGTATATATGTATATAATATATGTATATATGTATATATACATACATGTATATACATATATACATACATATATGTATACATATATACATACACATATGTGTATACACATATATATGCATATATATGTATATATATATATATACACACACACAATGGAGTTCTACTCAGCTATTAGAAACAATGATATTACATCTATTGAAGGTAAATGGATGGCATTGGAAGAAATTATGCTGAGCGAAGTTAGCCAAACACAGAGAGTAAAGGGCCCAATGGTATCTCTCATTTGTGGAGGCTGGACCTAAACCCAGACTTGGGAGTAAAAACAAACTCATGTTTTAGATCCACAGAACAAAAATGCAAAATATTAATATTTATGAAATACAGTTGCATATACTTCATAAGATATTTGAACAAGCTATGCTGCATACCTGTACAAAAATGTAAGTGTTTAATTCCATTGTCAAATATTTTGAAGAATAACAAGGGATGAAAAGAAGGGAAAAGGGGAAATGTTGGAACTGAGATAAAGCAAGTTACATTCCAAGAAGTTATAAATGCCACTGTATATACTATAGCCATATATATATAAATATTATTCATATATATAAGAATTATGTCTTTGTATTTTGGATTTTTAGGAACAATATAGGACCCAGAAGAAAGGCAAGGGATCAGGGGACAAAAGGAGGGAAGTAGAGGGATGTGTGTGGGGGGGGATATTGAACAAATTGTATTGCTGAACTGTGTGCATCTAGGAATATGTGACAACTAATCCCAACATCATGTAAAACTATAATGCACACAAAACACATGAAAAAAGAAAATCATGGGTAATAGATTCATTCAAGAGAAGACTGATGGCTTTAATGAGTTCTTCCTTAAAACATTCTATGTAGAAAACACTGAGTGAATTTTTGTCATCTAAATCATCCGATATAATTTGTAGACACTTATCAACATAGTTCACTTGCACTCAGGAGTCCTCTCCACTGGCCAGCTCAGAGTCCAAGCTCTGCAGTTAGACTTCCTGAGTGAATCCCACCCAGTGCACTAGGTGGTGACCATGTGAGGGCAGGCAGTCACTTCGCTCTGCAAACCTCAGCTGATTTGTGTGGAAAGTGAAAAAATATTTTGAGTACTAACATCATTTATGTGGGGAGAGCATTTTTTGTCTTATCTTTCATCCATTTTCTTAGAAAACTAAACAAATAAGTGATCAGCTGGAACACTGGGTTATTTCTTTTCTTATTTGTTGACCATCAGTTCTCGCAGTCATTTAGATGTAATTTATATGCTCTGCCAGGGGATCTGTTTTACCAACCCTTTGGGCCATAATATCCTTATGAGTTGCTCCAAAAGTTCCGTATTATAACTCTTACTACAAAGGGTTTCTGGGAGGAAAAGGATCCAAGCCAAATGCAATGACAGTCCTGAGAAGTCCCCTGTTAGCAGAGGTGACAGTGCTAAGACTTGAATCAGGACACACACAGCTGAACAGATGCTTCTGTGCAAATCCTTCTCATGGAAGAGGCTGTGGCTGCAGGTGCAGCTGAGTTTGGAGACAGGCTGCAGGTTCCCTGGGGGCACTGTGCCTCTGCTGCACAGAGGTAGGTGGCTGAGTCTTCCACCCTGGAGGTCAAGATGTTCAGGGTGCTGTAGCGTTCCTTAGTATCCACCCTTCCCTTGAATCTTCCCTCCTGCTTTGTCCCTGAAGCCACAAAAAACAGACTGATGAGGTCACCCATAGGGTTCTGTTGGAACCACTGTACACTCCTCAAGGTGGTGGAAAAGTTGCACCACAGAGTAGGGCTGGTTCCCTCCTGGACACTCAGGGCTGAAGGACTCTGCTCCACCTGCTGCCCTCTCACCCCTGTTGGAAAGAGAAAAGGAAACAGATGATGTCACTGCAGAGTCAGCGAGCAGTTTCCAAACCTGTGGAATATCCCAGGGATGGAGGACAGGAAAGGGACATTTTGCCAGCTCTTCCTCCCCTCCCTCCACTGTCAGCACTGGGACACCCCCAGCCCCATCTGGGAAGATCCCGACTCACAGCAAACCTGTGCCCACAGAAGCCCCAGCAGAGCCCCCAGTCTCCTCTCCATGGCTGCTGGCTGGTGGCTGGAGGCCTTCTCCCCTGCTCTGCAGCTGTCAGGTCTTGGCTGAGACAAGCTTGTTCTTCCAGGCAGCAGGATCCACCTGACTCACTGAGCACCAGTCACTCTGAGCTATGTCCTTCTCCCTCCCAGGAAACTCCACCCACAGGGGTCCAGGGACCTGCAGTGGTGGCTCCAGAATGTGTGGGAATAGTGCAGGGTGGGGGGTGGGGATTTTTCCAATAACTGAACAGAAAAGTGGTTTTAGTTTGTTCTCATAATAGCTGATATAAGAAAAGTAAGTTTGAGGAGAGTGTGTTAGGAAGGCAGAGGAAACTTGAGGGAAGGAGCAACGTCTCAGTTGGGTAAAGTAGAACCTCGCAGAATCACAGAAAGAGTAAGCCCGTTTCCCAAGTTAAGCAGTTTGACAGAGAGCTTGAGAAGTCAATCATATAAACATTCTGATTAAGATAAACCATTTGATACATGCAAAGTGTATTAAGAAGTAATAAACAATTTCTTAAAGTCAGCTAATTACCATCTGCATAGAAAATGATATTCAGAAAATATCACTTGCTTGAAGGAAAATAAGACATACATATAATATTCACCCTCATTTGTTTTCTACCTCTTCCCTTGCTCTGTTCAAGCCTTTCCCCATACACCTTGCAGGCCCAGGAAGCCAAATGATGAGCACATAGGATGCCAGTCAAGTCAAATAATGACTTGTCCCATTTCGTCCTCAAATTTTGCTCTTTATTTTTCATCTTTTCTTCTCATCCATTTATTCTTGTTCCTTCTAGTTTCAGGGAAGGTATACAAATATACAGGAAATCAAAGATACTGGAATAATGTCTATGTCCATGCATTTGGGGGTTTTTTCTAATAAAGGGAAAATTTGAGAACAGGTTATTGAGATATTTTCTATTGAATATATTCCCATGAAAATTTTAGTTCGCTGAACTCTGCTCAGAGAATCATCTTCCCAACGGATTTACAGACATAAGGGCTCCAATGAATATAGATTTAGGCACCAGCCTTCTGGAATTTTAAATAGAATGGCAAAGCCAAAGACCTGAGATAAACTTACATTAACAACCCCTGCCCCTGCCCCTGCCTCTGATCTGACTGGCTCACATGTTCTCTGGTCTCCTCTTTAAATGTTCAACCATCCTGTTCCTACAAAATAAGCCACTCCTGGGGTGCCCCCTAGTGGACTGAGACCATCAACAAAGGCCACTAAAGACCAAGTAGCTCAGCTCTCACACAACCCAGCCCCCCTCATTGAATGTTTCCTGTTTCAGGAAAAACAAATGAACAGGTGAGGGTGTGAGGGAAAAAACAAATCGACTGACTAGATTTAATGGGGATTAAAAACGAGATACATTTCAGTCTTCAGTGTAGCTCAGTGGTAGACCACACGGCACTGATGCAGGGTTTTTGAGATGAGGCGGATTCTCTGCTCCTGCTGGCAAATGGAGTCTGGACCACTAGAGATTCCAGCAGCCAAAATGGTCCGCTTCTAGTGTTTGCAGTTATTCCCAGCTAAAACTGGGAATTTGGACTGGCTGCAGGTTTCTGAAGCTGAAACAGTGTTAGCAGCTCTCCAGCTAAAAGGTGGGTGTTGCAGCTCTTGGTGCAGTAGAAATTCACCCCGGGGATTCGGCATCGAGCTTCTGGGTCCTTGTCTCGCATATTTGAAGAATAAAATCCACGGACAAAATGGAAGGGGTTGTAAAAGGAGTAGGATTTATTTAAGGAAGGAGAGCAGAGACTCCGCAAGGCAGAGTGGCACTTGGAAGCAGGATACTGTCAAATGGAAGCTAGGCCAGGGGATATATTGATTTGGGGTATGAGCATAATGAACAGTCATGCAAAGCAGCCATTGAGAAAAGCATCTACATCATTGGTTGAAACCTATGCAAAACAGGCATTGAAACTTAGTATAAAAGTCATTGGTTAAAATCTATGCAAAACAGGCATTGAAACTTAGTATCTAAGTTATTGGTTGAAACCTATGCAAAACAGGCATTGAAACTTAGTATCAAAGTCATTGGTTAAAATCTATGCAAAACAGGCATTGAAACTTAGTATCAAAGTCATTGGTTAAAATCTATGCAAAACAGGCATTGAAACTTAGTATCAAAGTTACTGGTTAAAATCTATGCAAAACAGGAATTGAAACTTAGTATCAAAGTCATTGGTTAAAATCTATGCAAACACCTCCATTTCTTTGTTTTCCAGCCTCAGGGACAAAGGAGTTGCTCCCACAGGTGAGCCTCATGTCATTTGCATATGACAGCCCTGAGAATGCCCTGGCAATGGCTCTCTACCAGCCAGCGCTTAAGCTGGGGGGGTGGGGGGGGCTTTGTCCTGACTCCCTAGCCATTTTACTATCTCTCCTAAAACTGTCTCAGCATGAGGCTCTGGATTCAATCCCCAGCACCACACAAAATGACCAGGCCACTCACTTTTAAAATGTTTTATGGATGTTATATTTTCAAATAAGAAGTTAGCAGTCATTGTCCTGTGCTGATGATTAGATTTTCTCCGATTTAGTTCTAAATAAGTCCAGGAGCATTTATTCAAGTTTTACTGGCAGTGAATAGTAAGATTATGTAACAGGTTAAGGAACACTAGTTTATAGTCTATAAGGGAAGACAAAAATACACATATATGTACTAAAATCAAAGAGTAGGATCCTGAGAGGACACCAAGTGAAGTTGTGTGATCCCAGAGGCGGGAAAAGCCCTTATGCATGAGATGGTCAGACAAAACATCCTGAAGGTGAACATTTTCTCTTCTCTCCCCTCTCTTTTTGTAAGAAGGTAGACAAGAATATGGATAACTCTTTATACTGATTTTATGACATTTTATTAATTTTAACATTATGAAAAATTCATGAATATAAGAAATATTGAAAGCAATAAAACACTACACTTAGATGAAAAGGTGCCATAAAATAACACTCCACTTTCTCTCCCAATTCTGGCCCTTTCACAGCTCATTATCACAACTCTGTTCATCTTGTCAACTCTCAGGTGAAGTTCTCGAGTGTTTTACAATAAATTTACAAGCTTATACCAAATATGTGAAGCAATCAAAAATATATAGTATTTCATTTGTACTTTTTTATTTGATACAAAATGATATGTCTTCTGCATACCTTTCTGTAAGTTGCTTTATGAACTCAATAATAAATCCTGTAGCACAGAGAAGTTCTGCTGCTGCCTTGCAGCACAGCATGGCATGCTTTACTTTACACAACCCCTCTGCATCAATGAACACATACAGTGTTGTTGGTTATTATGTGCTTTTAGTAGATTGATTTATGTCATATGTATACATATATATGCATGTATATATATCATCCTGTAAATAGATCAATTAATAAATCTTTCAATTTTTAAACTTTTAAATAACAATACTAGAGCACATAATCAACAATGGAAAGTTTGTTAGCATACAAGATTTCATGGGGCAGGCACTATCATTTATTCACTGCTTTGAGGTACTTGAACCATGTACTTTAATTTTACAGGGTCTAAAAATTATCCCACATGATTTTGTTCATTTGTTTTATTTTTACTTTAGCCTTTCTTCTTTCTTTGGAGGGTCTCATTAATCGACCTTCAAACCCTCTGTCTAATAGAAAAATTCTTCAGAAGATGTCAAAATCATAAGGTGGTCCAACAATATTTATTACTGGAACTCTATTGCTTGGAAATATTACTCCAAAAATATTTATACTCTTCTGCTGAAAAGACTATTGACACTAGGATTTTGTGCTCAGTAGACACATGAGGAAATTTTTTCCTTTCCCGTGTAAGGAAATTTTATGTTGTCCTGAGCACTTGAATTCCATTTCAACCTGGAAACACATCATACGTCACTAGGAAATTTTTTTAAGTAAACATCATTTCCTCCCAGAATTCACAGTTAAGGTCATTATCACCTCCAATTCCTAGCCCTGACAGGGTGGGTGGTCCAGCACTAATTGGAAGGCATCTTCTGGAATCTCCTTCTGCAAACCTTCATTTCTCATTTCTCCAATCTTTGTAGTCTGATATACTTTGACATCTCTTTTCCACCATTTCAAATGTTACTGGCATTCTATCTGTCTTTTCCTCCTTTTCCATCGTCCTCCTGCACATGGGATTTTTGCCTCTTTAAATACCTACTTTTAGGGATTGCAGAAGGAACAAAGGTAAATATACAAGTTCAATCTGCTGTGCTTTGCAAAAGTCAGAAACTTTGTTGTATAGCCATTTGAACATTTAAAGTCGTTTATGCTATGAAATGAATTATTTATATTATATTAGTAACTACTAACTGAACTAATTAATGTAGCATAGGCAGCGTCTCATGGAAAAAATGTAATGATAAGAGAGAAAACTAAGTAATGGCAACCACAGCAAATGAAAGATTTGTGGGCAAGGTCTCTTTAATGACAATGTCAGTAATCTCCATGGTGCATTCTCTGCAGGGTCTGTAATGGTGAATGATGCACACCATCCTTCCATTCTCACTTTTTGCACTCAAAGACTCTTCTCAAAAAGAAATATTACGCTTTATGAGCCAGTAAACTGATCTACATTACGCAACTACAATAGACAAGTCAAAAGAAAAATCTCACTATTTGCAAAGAAACCAAGTTATCTGTAATTCAGTCTGTTCACAAAAAAAGCAACTTATCAAAGCAATAACCTTCTCCAATATCTTGAACTCTAAGAAAAGACACAAGCTGCTCTAGTTATAGATTTGACAACTGCAGGATTCTTAATTCTGCCTACACCTTATGTGCACCTCTGAGCTGTACAGACCAGGCCGGAACCTAACACCAGGGATTATGATGTAATTGACCTATGGTGGGTGTCAGTCACATCCAACTGATTCTAACCTGCAGCCAACTGAGAATGCTGTTTGGCCTCTCTTGGCTCAGAAGTAGTGCCTTGGTCTCTGACCTAAAGATACAAAAATACAAGGAGCTGAGCTTCCTCTTTTCATTCCAATCACAGCAGTCTTTTCTCTCCATTCTCCAAAGTTAGGAGACCATCAGGCCTTTCCTTAGGATTCTTCCTTAATATAGGAGACTGGGAAAATTCTTTGCAGTTGGTAGTGATGACAATTCCTCCTGGGTGTTCAGGGTCTCAGCTGTATCTGTTCACCTGCTCATGCAACGTAGGTCTCTGGAAACACAGGACAACTCTGATGGGGGCAGGAGATCCCTACAACATCCTCACAGGATGCTGAGGCTCCCCTTTTCCACTGATGGTTTCACAAAACACAATTAGCCCATGTTGATCTGGATCCCACAACACCTGCAATCTGCTTGCTCCCAGAGAGCTATTCATACACTGTTTTAAAATAATGTCTACTGGCTTTCAATATTGTTTCTCCATATCACCAGGTATAGTATGTTTTTATCTCTACAATTTTCCTGTTAAATAATGAATCAGGCTTTATCACATTTGTTTTCCCTAACTCATCTTGTAGCTCTTCACTAATCTGGTTGTTTTGAGAACAGCATGAATTGTTGTTATCAAGAATGATCCAGCAGTCCTCCTCAACTTTGCCACCTATGGCTTTAATATGGGAGCCAGTTCCACAACTGCAGCTCAGAAAAAATAGGCTTCTGGAGTCTTTGCTTCCAAAGTTGAGAACCAGTCAGCAATCTTTAAGCATGCCTCCATGGGCAGAATGAGGAAGGAAGAAGAAATTAAACTTCTGCTGCAGTTTCTCAAAAACCTCTAACTCTCAGACTCAGCTTCCATTCTGTGCAGCAGAGAAATGTCAATAAATGTGAACACATGGGGCCCACCTGCCCAATGCCTATGAAGAGTGTTGGCACCCTTTAAGAGCTGAAGCATATTAATTAGTTCAGCATACAAATTAATGGTGTCACAGACATGATCTAAGGCATCCAGGTAATCTTATGGCACCCTAGAGGAACACACTGTGGGATGTGGGATGTGGGAGGCCAGGAGGAGAGGTGCCTGCAAGCAGTCATGCCTCCGAGTCATCAGATGTATCCCTGGATGCCTACAGATCATCCCTGTCCCCCGGGTGACAGTTGCCTTTGATATTCATTTCTATTAATCTTTAGTTTCACAAAAACAAGTTTTATGACCCATACCTGTTCTCAGAGTATTCCTCAGAAGGGCAGCTGCACCCTTTCTTGCTAAAACTCTTTGTTCTCTGATAATTATTTCTACATATCCTTGTTTCAACTCAATAAATACTGTGGTGAGAGTTAAGGGGTCAGAGTTGCCTTGACAGTGCTCTCCCCAGCCGCCCCTGCATCTATATTGTCTTTTGAGTCTTTATTTCACACAGAAGTCAAATCCTCCATAGCTGTCCACCGCATGGGTACTACCACAGCACTCTTCACAGAGGCTTCCTCCCCGCAGCCCTCGATCCTACACATACCACCTTAACTCGTTTCAGGGACTCACAGCATAACTCAGTGGAGACTGCAGTTCTTTCAGTGTATGACAGTAAGAGACAGAGGACTCTGCTCTACTATGGTTTTTTCACTTGCCCCTATTCAGAAAGCAACACGAGATTCAAGAGATCAGTCCCCCAGTCTTAATGCTTTCTAATTTACTCCCCATGTGGATCCCAGGTGAACTAGAAAACAGCCCCATTCACTTCCCCGCTCCTTCCACAATGTACTGGTGGCTTTTGCCACGAAACCTAAGAAAACTCCCTGGGTAAACCAGGCTGAAATTCCCAACTGACTGATAATAAAAACAAAATCACAAATCTCCATCCTTCTTCAGTTGCAGCCCCTAAACCTGACTTGTCTACTTAATATGTTAAGTTTCTTGTTTCATTTATCAAAGGAATTCTGGGAGATTATGCCCTGCCAATCAAAGATCAGACCCAACTAAGTCACAGCTACGGACAGGGCCAGTGGGAACACTGCTGTCCAGGGGACAGAGCTAGAACTCTTCAAAGCCTCAGATTAAGCATTTTACCAGGTTTCCTCTTCACTACTGACAATAGAGAATAGAATATTCATTCCTATGTGGTTGCTTAAGTATACCAGATTGGTAATTAAGGCAAAATAGGTACAGTAACACTTATCTGTAATATAAAGAGAAACGGCAGTGGCTAGCGTGAACTAAGCATTTAACTACGATGCAAGCTCCCCCAGGACAGAGATTTTCCTCTGTTCTACTCCCCACTACATCGTCAATGTCTCAAACATGGCCTAGTAACAAAGAGGTACATGATAACATTTTACTGAATTAAAGAATGATCATTTTTGCTCTAATAGTAATAGTAGTGTTTTAATCATTCATTATTAATTCAACAATTATTTTTTAAGCACACTGTTTGTCAGTATGGTAATATGTGCTAAGAATCAGCAAAGCCCCTGCTCTGATGCAATTACATTTTAACAAGAGGAAAGGTGGAGTGTGTGAGCACATACTCAGGTAAATGCAAAGTGTTGAAGCTTTGAAAATTCCCATTTTATTGCTTTTGTTCTCTAGTGGAACAAGAAGCCAAAGAACAGGTGAAAGTCTAAATGTAAGAATGTTTATTTTACACTGGAGACTTAAGGCACAAGCTGGTAAAAACAAAATAATGGGGAAAATATAACACAATATATTTGTAAGACGCTGTGTTTTCCTTATATAAGGCAAGGCAGGCGATCTGAAGAGAATTAATCGAGGCAAACAGCGTGCCATGGCTGATTTTATGGATCCACCTGGCTAGGCCACAGGGCTCAGGTATATTTTGTACACTAGTCTATTTTTAGAGGAGATTAACATTTAAATCTATAGACGTTGACTTAAGCAAATTGTTCTCCGTATGCTGGGTGGACCCTATCTGTCAGTTGAAGGTTTTAAGAGAAAAATATTGAGTTTCCCCAAGGAAGAAGAAATTCTGCCTCCAAACAATCTTCAGATTTGAGCCACAAAATCACCAAGAAAATTAACAGAAGAAAAATAACAGAAAAACATAAATACATGGAGATTGAATAACACCCTCTTAAATGAAGAATGGAGCAAAGAGGAAATGACAACAGAAATCAAGAAATTTGTGGAAGTGAATGAAAATGAAGGCACAATATATCTTAACTACTGGAACAGGATGAACCCATTCTTACAAGCTACATTTATAGCACTGATTGCCTTCACCAAAAATCAGGAGAGAGCCCAAATAAATAAACGTATGCTACACCTCAAATCTTTACAAAAAAAAAAAAAAAAAGTCCAATTCCAAATCCAGTAGAAGACAGGAAATAACCAAGATGAGAACCAAAATTGATGAAACTGAGAACAACAACAACAACAACCAAAAACAATACAAAGAATCAACAAAACAAAGGATTGGTTCTTTGAAAAAATAAATAAAACTGACAGACTCCAAGCCAACCTCATCAAAAGAAAGAATGAAGTGAAGAAAATCAACAAAATCAGAAACTAAAAAGGAGATATCACCACTGACTCATCTGAAATCCAGAAGATTATCAGAAACTAGCTTGAAAAACTTTACCTCTGCAAGTTGGAGAAAACCACCAAATTCTAGAGAGGACATTGTACAATAGGAACTACTTCATGCTGGTGGAAATCCAAAGTGTATGTCCACTTTGGAAGACTCTATGTCAGCTTCTTATGTACTCTTTCGCTATAACACAGCAATTCCCCTCTGCAGTGTCTACCCAAATTCGTTGAAAACACATGCACATTAAAAAAGGCACAGTATGTATATCACATCTTTATTCTTAACTGCCCAGATTGGGGAGCTACCAATATGTGTCTCTCAAAACGAATGGATATACAAACTAAAATATGTCCAGAAATGAAGATTATTTAAGATTATTCAGCACTAAAATAATGAGCTATCAAGTCATGAAAGACATGGAGGAAACTTAAGTGCATGTTACTAAGTGAAAGAAGACTATTGGAAAAGGCAGCACAATCTGTTACTACAATTGAATGACAATTGAGAAAAGACAACCACAGTGACGGTCAAAAGTTCCCAAAGGTTCGGGTTTGGAATTTTGAACAGGTACAGCACAGCTGAGGTTGAGAGGAATGAGAGTACTCTACATGATTCTGTAATGGTAGATACATGTCATCATGCATTTGTCCAAACCCAGATGATATAAGACACCAAAGGTGATCTCTAATGTAAACTCCGCACTTTGGGTAACAATGAGGTGGAAATGTAATTTGTTGGTTGTACCAAACATACCATTCTGAAGGAGAATGTTTGATAAAGGAGGAGGCTGGGACAGATGTGGGAAGGGGAGCAGGTATGGAAAAAATCTCTGTAACCTCTTCTCAATTGTGCTGTGATCTAAAACTATTCCAAAAAAAGTGTTTTTAGAAAGGACTAGGGTTTATAAATATGTGATGGGTGGAACAATGGTGGTTGTGAAGATCGAAGACAATAATATTGAAAATAAATATCTGAATGGACAACATGCAGAAACTGTAAATGACTTAATATGTTAAATGAGCGCCTTCTGATTAATAATAGAATGAATTATATATACAAAAAAGAAACTCTTATCAGCAATGGTGAATAATTGGAATGTGCAAGAATTGAGGGAAACAGATATTTTATCCAATCCCCACTACTGATGGTATAGGACAGTAAAACTAACCTAGCGGGAAATTTTATGAATCACATACATTAATCTGAGTATGTCCTTTTTCTTGAACACTGTATTATTTACCAATATTGAGTAATTAAGTAGTACATAATTCTTTTTAATATTTTTTTACTTTCTTACTTTAATGTTTGTCAATTCATGAAAAACATGTCTAATTTTCTGCTGGGTTTGGGAAGGGTGCACTGTTTGTTCTGCAGATTGTAGTGGACAGCATAGGGAACTCTCATTAGTACATTTTCTTCCAAGATCCTCTCTTTCCATCCTTTCCCTTTCAAGTACCTTCTCAACACACACACAAACACACATGCATACACACTGGTGCTTCTGACTCCTAAACCTTCACAAGGGCACAGCACATAAGTGATGCTCCTTGGTGGCTTTTCTCATGAGGCACACCTTCCATCTTCTCTTGTCCTGCAATGCAAGGTTTCAGTTCTCCATATATTTCTCACTCTAAAATTCTTTTGACATCAGTGTAATCATCTCCTTTTCTACATTGAGTTTACGACTTTGGAGAGTCTTCACTGACTTTCTAATGGGGTTTCATGAAAACAGAGAATAAATGTATATGTTTAACCTTCTACAGGTACTGCTGACTGACTTACTTGGGCCTATTAGAAAACAAACTGAACTATGGAGCTGGTCAGGGCTACTCCTCATTAGCCAGGGATCATTTCTTCAATTATGCATTGCTCCCTCCCTTTCTCTTGAACATCACCCTATGGTTACCATCTGATTAACCAAAAGAGATGCCCTTCCTCTGTACCATGAAAGTCTCTTTCCTCTTATAGCCCTTTTGCTGCCTTTGGGGTCTGCTCCTCCTACTTTCTTCCCTTCCCTTCTTTCTCCATTAACAATATAAATTTCAAGGGTAAAGTTCTAGCTCTCCTGTCACCTCTCCTTCCAACACTCTGTTAAGGAGAACTTATGCAGATGCCACCTCCTCTGGAAAATCTGTCTCTCTGGAATTATAATGAGCCACAACGTTTACTGGGTGGCCTGGATTAATATATGGGGTCTGAGCTTTGTCTGCAAGGATGCAAAAAGAGACCCAGAAATTATCCTGGCCCTGCATGAAGAACTAACAATGTCAGTCTCTATCTTCATTTTCACCAGTGAAGAGCTGAGCTGGGAGCTTCTTGATCTTCTGTTCTGGACATTTATATGATGTTGCACCACAGACAAATGGGGTGGCACACACTACAGTCTATGCTGAAATCACAGTGTATCCCAGAGACAGACTCTCAGCAACTAGAGCCCTGGTTGCTGCTCAGAGTTTGTGCTCAGCTCCCCCTGCAGTTTCTGCCACCGTGTCACTCATAGCACAGTAGTACACAGCCGAATCTGACTCTTGGACGGAGGCTTTCTCCAAGTGGAAGGTGGCTTTCTTGTATGTGGCTTCAAAACCCTTGTTGCTTCCCTTTTCATTGGCCGTCAAAGCTTTCAGGAGCAGCTGTAGACCTTCTCCAGGGTATTGGACATACCAGAAAAGATAAGGGTATGCTATTGATGTGGCTGAGTAAGTGCAGTTTATAATAAGCAAAGCCCCTGCTGACATAGTCACTTGACCTTCCACCTGGGTCACAGAGTCTCCGTTGGTCTTTCCTGGAGGTGGAAAATAGATCTGTGTCAACTTTGTGAGAAAACTCTTAATAAATTCATGATCTAAAATGTTGCTTACATCACAGAAGCAAGAGTCCAATTTTTAAAGGACATTTTACTCACCAAATATCAAGAGCATAAATGTAATTAAGCCTGGAGAAGCATTCATCTTTAGAGAGTTGACTGAATAATGTACTTGATTCTTAACTTGAAGAATGCTGAGCTTGTAATGATGAACCTAAAGTTGCAATCCACACAGGAAGTGAGCTAGTGTTGAGGAGCTGCACCCCCTGGTGGGCGGGGACTGAACTGGGTGAATGATTTCCTGGACTCCTTCCAGAAGTCAGAACTGTCCTCATCCCTCATCATCTATATGTCTATCGATCTTTAGATGGCCCCTGTAAATCAAAGGGGCAGCTATCATAACCTCTAAGGTCTTCTTCACTTTTAGGACTCCACCTAACATAGAAATGCTTTAGTAGAGCATCCAGGGTGTCTCTGTAGCCCTGGAGATATCAATTGCCATGAGCACTTTTCAGTAAGGCCTTTATCCTCTCAACTAATTGTGGGTCAATCTATAATCCATATAAATATCACAAAAGCATTACAGGAAGTAATAAGAAATCAAGTCATCATTGAGTGACTCTGTTTTGCAGCACTTACCCACATGTAGAGAAGTGGCTGACATTTACTAGGTGCACAATTCATATTTGTTAAATGAAGGAGGAAACTGAATAGGTGGCTTGGGGGAGGAGTAATCACTATAACTTAAAAGGTCATATTTCCTCTGTTATGAAATAATATTGAGTGTAAAGAATGTTATCTTTTTAATAAAAACATGCCAAGGGAGAAAATACCATACTACTTAATCGTGCACAAATACTCCAGAATTTCGGAATCATTGAAAAGTGAGTCTGAATATTAGACAGAAGAAACACCAAACTTGAAGTTTCTTAATTCCTACAGAGTGATCTGAATTCAGTGTCTTATTCCCTGCTTTTTCTTTGGCTTCAAGACAAAGAGCCCAGCCATACAAATCAAGCAGGTGCTAAAGCTACGCTCCCATGAAGTCTGGGATCAAGGGGTTTTCACATGGGTGGAGGCTTGGTCCTGTCTGTTTTGTGGAGATCACTCACCACAGATTCAGACACAGGAACTCCTGAGTCCAGAGTCAAACTGTAGTAGCTTCTCAGGTCAAACCTGAGAAGCATTGGAATAGAAGAGAGCATGGTAATACAAGCTAAAGGCATACAGTACATTTTAAATGAGACAGTAGCAGAAAACTTTCCCCACATCAGAAATGTGGTAGACACCCAACATACAGAAACCACACAGGACCCCAAATAGAGCAGATCAGAAAAGAAGTTCTCCAAGACACATTGGAATCTAAATACCTGACATAGAATATAAGGAAAGAATATTAAAAACTACAGGAGCAATATTGTCACATTTAGAAAAAACCAAATAAGGATCAATTTTTTTTTCACTTTATGACCAAATGTATTCTTTGAAAAAATAAAAAGTGGGGAAGGGAAGCTGCATATATTTTTTAAAAATTTAAATTATTTAGGGATAATGCACTAACTCTAGTGCCTTTAACGGGCAATAGAAATTTTTTTCCTCCGAAGTCAAACACCATCCCCACTTGAGCCTTTGTGCTGCAAACTTTCAGGAGATGTTACCTAAACTTTATTAAAAGAAAAGAACAAGTTTAAATATAGACAGTGGACTAGCTCATTCTGAATTTTCAAGTACACATTCTTCATGTGAAGCATTGTATCCAGGACCCGCCCCCCCGAATCGGCATATTTTCAAGCTCAGAGCACATAGAGCCAGTTTTTCTCTTCACTCTGAGCAGCCACACACATTGCCCCTTGATGCCAGAACCTCGGCAGGGTCTTTTCCAGTGAGGCCTGGCCAGAGCTGCTCAGGGTTTCTCCTTATGAGAATCAATGCTGTCAAGCTCTATGGATGGGTAAAAAGCAAGAAAATAAAAGGACCTTGTACAGATCTCATGAAATCCATTTAGATTCACTAAGTTCCAAACCTGCTGCTGAATGCTATTGGTCCACTCTGTGTGTTAACAGTTTGTGACATTGGAGTTTGTCTGAATTTGAAAAACTGTTATTGGATGTCCCAGACGTGGACGCACTAGCAGCTCCAGCTGGGCGACTTGTGGAGACAGATTTTCAGATGAGGCAGCACGTAGGGGTCACAGGCCAGCTGCTGGATATTGATGCAGTCCTCGTTTCAGAAGGCCAAGCAGTACCGTATAAAAGCCTTCACTTCAGGTGTTACTACCGGCTTTGGTGGGAACTGCACTTCAGTAGCTTTAAGAATGGTGTTCTCTAGTAGAATGTCTTGCTGTGACTGGTTGTGGCCAAAGGGTTTCTGTCCATAGAGACATTGGTAGAAAATCACACCCACTGACCACACATCAACTTTGAGATTTTGGTGGCTCCACTAGAGGGCAGGCAGGGGCACCCCTCCTACAACCAGAGGCCACATATCCCCAGGCTCCCTTAGAGAGCTAAGTGCCTGATGTGGCCTAGACATGGAGGGGGGTGTTGGGTTGGGGTTGGATGGGAACCAGCCTCCTGACACCTGACAAGAAGGGTCAATTTTTAATTCTCAACTCAAACCCTAAAATCAAGAGCTTCCTGGAGTGAGCTATTCCAAACTCTTAAAGAAAACAATGCCAGACAAGATTGTTATCTGCAGCAAAGCACTCCTTAAAACTTGAAAAAGAAATAAAAACTTTCCATGGCAGGGTTTAAAAAAAAAAAAAAGAACTCATGAATTCATGACTACCAAGCCAGCACTACAAAATATACTCAGAGATAAACTACACAAAGAAGAAAGAACAACAACAACAAAAAATTCCAAAGCTCCCAAATAGAGGAAGATCAATAAAAGAGCAATCTACTAAAGGAAATCTACTAAACGAAAATCATGGCAGGATAAAATATAGCAAAAAATTTAAATGGATGGAAAAAGCGTTTCATGCAAATGGAGTTCAAATATGAGCAGGAATAGCCATTTTCATATCTGACAAAGGAGATTTCAAGCAAAACTTAATCCAAAGACATGCACACACATGAAAAAAAGACCTCTACAACCTGGTGTAGTAAAGAATTCACAGAAATATCTTATGATCATAAATATGTGTTCCTCAAAAATCAGTGCATACAATTACATGAAAAATAAAATTCTTTGACATTAAATTTCAGATATATGCCAATACAATCATTTTGGGTGATTTTACCACACCCTTATCACCAATGGACAGGATATGAAAATATAAAATCAATAAAATATTTCTGGCCTAAATAATACAATAAACTAAATGAACTTGCTATATATGTACAGAATATTTCTCTTGAAAAAGGTTGAGTTTACTATCTTCTCAGCAATACATGAAAGCTTTTCCAAAATAAACCATATTCTAAGTCACAATTTAAATCTCAGCAAATACAAAAATAATTTTTTGGTGTTTTGGGGAATTTGATATTTATTAAGTTGGTGACTATTTTACATTATCTACCTGTAAAGAGGATTCTGTCTCTTTGGAGTAGACTCTCCATATCCCTTGAAGACCCACTAGTTACTAAGCTTTTCATGGATTTGAAGAGAGAGACAAGTAAACATTTACTATGCAAATGGAGCTGTGCCATGTTAGAGTGGTTGATAAGGTGGAAGGAACTCTTACATAAAGATTGTAGGACAGTAGGCACTTTCAGAAAGTAAATATGTGTACCTTTTATTCAAGGAGAGCAAACCTAAATCAAATTTATTCAATTGTATGAAACAGCATAATTTTATAACATACATATACACAAAGGCAAATAGATTTCAAGGCCTTTCTTATTTTAAAATGTAATATAAATACAATCTTTATTCAACAAATATCTAATGGAACAATTTTTCTGAAAATCCAACTGTTCAGATACATTTTTATTATTTTTCAGTCATGTGTTTCTGAACTTCCTCAGCCAATTCTTTGCACTATATTTATATCCAAATTACAAATAGTTCATTGTGCTTGTTCTTCCTTTTCAAATTTCTCTCAAAATCTACATCTTTCTTCAATCCAAAGATTCAGGAATATGGATGCTTTGATTAGCCCAAACTTTTGATGTGGTCTACGAACCTAGAGAGGATTTCCTCAGAGTAAGTATTTTACCTCCAACCCCAGACACGTGCTGCCACAGCCCAAGCCACTTCCTATCTGGGGTGACTATTCCCTGCCTAGGTCACTATAGCAGATGGGTATATTAGGAAGACCCCTGGTTTTTTGTGTGACGGTCTCCAACAATTCTCCCACTATGGCATCTGTCAGTGCCCAGAATACACCACCGAGTCCCCCAGCTGTGAGGCTGAGATGACAAGCTGGATGGGCTTGCTTGCCTTCTGGAAATTCAGTGAGTAGCGACCTTCAGTGACATTTCACTGACTGTAAGAGTCCTGATGAATGATGAAGACCATCTGCCCACTGATGGGCTGCTTGTACCAGAGGAGACTGTAACTTGTAGCACTGGTGACATAGGTGCACTGCAGGACCACAGCATCTGTCTCCTGCACCCACAGGGCTGCCTGGAGCAGAGTTACCTTCTGGGCAAAACTGCATCCTAAAGGGGGAAGGACAGAATATAAAGTGTAGGGATAAGAGCTGTGGGACAAAGAAAATGCATTTTTACAACCTGCTACCTACCCTTCCCTCCCAAAGTCCTTTAAAGACACCCTGTTTCACAGTCCCTAGGTCACAAAGGAGGCCCCTTCCTATAGGGACCATCACTACCCAGTCACGATGACACCATGACCAACTTCAGGAGCCTGGACAGCATCATGTTGGTGTTCTTCATGGAAAATATCTGTTTCTTCTTATACTTCAGAGCTCTGCTCTAGTAGGGAAACCTGGCAGAATGAGGGAGGAACTGTTGGGCTCCAAGCTGCTGCTGCTTCAGAGCAGAACAAAGGCTTCCTGGTACAATGAACTGGCAGGTTATGTCAAAAGTCTCTGTGTTCTGGCTGACAATCTGTCTCACCAAGCAAGACACAAGAGCTAGAATTAGAATCACACTAATTCTGATGATGCCATAGTCAGCGCAACCATTCTGCTTTCTACAAACATGGAACAATTTTGGACCAGGAGATTGACTAATTAATTAAAGAGATACTATGAAATTCTTCTCATAATATTTAAATCCATTCTACATTTCATTCCCAGAAATTTCATAATGGTATTTATGTTATTCAGAAAGTATCCACATCAATAAAAGACTTTGACACTATCATGACAAATTTTGAACTAATTTTTGTTTCCATTTGTTATCTTGAAAATTGAACAAAGCAGCAGGCATGGTGATGCATGCCGATGATCCCAGAGGCTCAGGAAGCTGAGGCAGAAGGATCACAAGTTCAAAGCCAGCCTCATCAACTTAAGTTTTAAGCAACTTAACAGCACTTATTTCAAATCAAATGAAATAAAACAGTCTGTAAATGAGGCTCAGTGGTTAAGTACCCATATGTGGAGTACTTAGCACAGATTTCAAAAAAGTAAACATGAACAAGGATAGTAGCTGATTGCAATATACATCCAGTCTTTGAGAATAAAGAAATTTAATTCAGGTTATTAAATTTATAGTTCTCCCTGAGGAAGGTGAAAAACAAATAAACAAAAAATGTATACACTGATGTCATTGTGTTCAATGTACTTTAAAACCTCCAGAACCTAAAGACCATGAAATTTCTTAACGTTTGTAGCCTCTATTTAATCTCATCTCTCTATTTAAAATAGACACCAAGGATTTAAAATTTTTGATATCTTCATACTAATCAGAAAAATATTCTAATGAAGACAAAGTCTCACATTATGAGATAGACCATAAAACCTGGTGGAGAGGGGGGAGGGTGATCCCTGAGCTGATGGTCATACTAAAATTAACCATCCTTTTCTGACTAAAATCCCTATACAGGGTATCTTACACAACATAATGAAAACCCATGGAAAATCTCCATAATTTCATCTCAGATGTAGAAAGTTTGACTCCCAAGCTTATAAAGCAATACTACAAAAGACTGATTTGTTTGATCATTGAGGACAGAATACTACCAAAGCCAGAAAGGCTGTCTGAAAAGTCAACTGAACTTCAGTGAATGCTTGCTTAAGTCTCCAGGGTTGTATGGCTACAACATTAAATGAATACTTGTTCTTAGCATAGCATAGGATGCATCCTAGCATATCAGTGGATGTTGCTGATTCAAGCCTTTCTAGAACCATCAAAAATCTATATAGACTGTAAAAATGGAACAGTAACAGGAATATAGTCCATGCAACCATTTGAACATCTCCAAAAGAATTTCATAAAGTTGTACCACCAGCATTGTAGGATAGGATATATGATGGAATAAGAGTAAATTCATATTCAGGTGAAGGATGTAGGATATCTGGAGTGAAGAAAGATAAAGATGTTAAACAACTTGGACTTTATGATTACGTGAAGGACAAAGAACCTTAGAAGCAGAGATGCAGGACATCTGGAGAAGAAAGATAATAGCGTTACATAGACTGGATATCACAAAAAATGTACTCATTACAAATGGTTTTTACAGATGTATTATTGCTTGCTGAAATGTAAACTATCACAGCTAAATTGTAAACTACCATAAGAAATAAAAAGCTGCACAGCATGTTACTGGCAGTCTTGTGTGGTCTGGTCTTGAGTTCCCTGGTTTCCCGCCTCAGTTCCTCAGCAGTATCTAAGAGGAGATCTCGAGCACCTCTCACACAGCATGGGCCGTGAGCATGTGCTAATAAGTGTTCTGTCTTCTACATGAGTTGAAGCAGTCTCCTGTCAGAAACACACAGCACTCATAATGGACAAAATCTTTGATTTTGTGTTCCTCGCCTGTGTTTATTAGATTTGTATGAAGCATATTTCTGGGACATTTATGCTAGGCTTTGTGTTTACTCAGGAATTTCAATTTTATTCATCAGTTCCCTATCCTCTGAAAACTTAGAAACAACTAATGAAAAGTTCAAAATCAAATTATGGAATCATGGTGGGACATAGCTCAGTGGTAGAGTACTTGCCTAGCATTGGTGAGGCCCTAAGCTCCTTCCCCAGTACCACAATGAAAAAACAAAAAATCACATGAAATTCATAACTGTGGTAGACATGCTTGAGCCCCCATGTCCTACGTAATGCATTGTTACCCTTAGCTCTCGTGGCCCTGCTTCAACTGCCACCCCACACAAAGTTGAATATTTTCCTGCTGTGAAATGGTCACATGTTAAATCCCAAATCTTAACATTCCTTTGTGTTTTACAACCTAATCTAGATAAATAAACTCAGGTCACTCCATTCTTTCATCAGAATGCCAACCTAGGCCTCTCATTTAAACAGCTGGTATATCACTTAAAATCCATGCTATAGTATTCTGAAACAAGCCAGAGATGGATGCCTCTGAACAGGTGGAAGTGCCCTATAAAGTGCTATAAACTTACCAGTTGAGCAAATAAAGTACATATGCATATGAATGGAAAGTAACTCACATTAAAGACCTTAACTAAGTTTCTGCAGAGAGTTTCCATAGCAGACTGTCCACAGAAGATGAGCTGACCCAGGAACCTTGCTTGAAACACATGCGCTGGCACAATGTAGGCAATGTGTCCGATACTGTCAGAGCAGATTTCCCTAGCTCATTGGAACCACTCACTGTGATATTGTCCTGTCCAATCCTTAATTTTTTTGTGCTTTAAATAATATTTTCTCACCCTTATGGTAAAATGTTGTATATTTCTAATTTATCCCACTTTGTTTTTATACTATTAAAATAACTTGATTAGGTACAGTCTTTACTTGAGGCAATGGCCACACTGGTGCTATATTTCAGCTCTACAAAGTTATAGACAGTAAATCAAATTTAAAGAATCATTGAATATGTTATTCAATACCACTTCTGGAAAATACAAACAATAATCCAGCCTCAAATAATAGAGCTGAAGTGAATTTTGATCAATAAGATTAGACTTAAGTGTTGGTGACGATGAATCCCTCCTAGTTGTAAGACCATGTCTATTGAATAAAAAATTTTAAAAAATAGACTTAAGTGTTGGAAGAGTATTTACTGAGTAGTCAAGATAGGGTTGGTGCAGTTGAACTTACATAGAGAGGATGACACTGATGGTATGAACTGGTGTAATCCTCAACACAACCTCTCCGTTATCGTCACAATAATTTTCTTTTCTTTTTTGATATAACTAGAATTCAGATTTCCAAAACAATATAAACATTTGAAATGGTGATTTTCAAATAAAATGTCATAAATTGTTGAAGCACTCAGGAGCAGGAGCAACTGAGTTTGATGCACAGGTCAGGGTCTTGTGTGTACACAAAAGCATTTGATCCTCTATTCAAGAATCGCACTTCTCCAAAGGTTTAAATTGGATAGTTCTGTTCACAGGACATTCTGTAGAGTCACAAATAGAAAATAACACACTAAGGTTTTCCAGGACATGAGGGTATGAGGGTGTGATTACAATAGGAGATCACAGAAGCCTCTGAGGTGACCACACTGTTCTATATCATGATGGTGTGATGATTATATGGATCCACATGAAGCATCAAAATTCAGTGCTCACATATGGAACTATCAACATACAGTTAATTTTTCTATGTGATGATTTAAGAAATAATATTTGAAACACTGTAAAAAGAAAATAATTATGGTTTATATTCCTAACTAGATTATGTTCAATAGGTATATTAATTCCTCGCTGTGCCAAAAAAAAAAAAAAAACCAAAAAACAACAACAACAAAAAACCAAAACAGCCATGACCACTGTGGAATGCAAAATAAAAGTACCAAAACAAATCAGGTCCCTGGATCCCTGTTATCTAATATGTAGATTGGATTTAGTTAGAGATCCTGAGATGGGGAGAGTGTCCGGCATTACAAGAGCTTTAAAAACAATCTCCTGTGTGCTTGTGAGAGGGAGACTTGACAATGATGGAGATGCCAGGGGGACTGTGGAAGATGAGATTGGAGCAAACCAAATGCAAGCCCAGAGATGCTGGCAGCCATCAGAGCTGGGAGAGGCCAGGAGTAGATTCACCCTATAGCCTCTGGATGGGATGGAGCCCTACAGACACCTCCATTCCAGCCCAGAGAAACTGATTTCAACTTCAAGCCTCCAGAACCATGAGAAAGAAAACAAAACAGAAAAATCCCATTGCTTTAAGCCACCTAGTTTGTTACAGAAGCAAAAGGAAATGCATATATCAACCATGCTTTGCGTCCAAAGCTTGAGCCCTGTGTCTGGCGTTATTTTTTGTTGTTTATTTGTTTGTTTGCTTTTTGTCTTTTGAATAAATGGTCGCCTTAGTAACAGATCATTGAGGCCAAAGATAATACACCCTCTCTCTTATAACCATGAAATTAAACAATAAAATTTTAGCTATGCTTCCCTCTCACTCCATCATTAGTCTTGGGGGAAATGGACTAATAAGGAGCTGACCTCTGGCTCCAGCTAGTGATGGTATTGAGGGAAAGAAGGAAAACCATTTGAGAGAGGGACCACAATATCAGACATTCTCATTTCAAAGTTTTAAATCTAATTTTTTCTAAAGACTACAAGAGCAAGCCATAATTTAACAAAAAGGGATCTGCCTCGCCTTATCAAACACTAGCTATATCAATCCTTAAGAAGAATATGGAAATCTGAAAGTTTTTCTACCTGGACCAGGGGTCAGAGAATTAGGGAATTCCTTATTTATTCAATTTCTTTATTTTCATTGATTTAGAAACAACAGCAAAATATATAACTCTTTTAAAATAAACTTGTGAAAATACTGTTTAATTCAATTGAAACATGAAGATAAGATAGCTTTGTAGCAAGCTATCTGTGAATTCACTATTAACCAAATTCCCTCTGTAGTATACTAGTAAGAGTTGAGTAAAGTGGTGTATTAATATGTTTTTTAAAATATTTACATACATAAGAAATAAAGATTAAGGAACAATGAAAATTAAATGTGAAGGAATAAATATAATTATCAAATTATAAATTTAACTACCATTAAAAATTGAAATTTGATCAAGAAGGAAAGATACAGAGAAATAGAAATAAATGTTTATTTAAAATAAATTTTGTATGTATAATTGGAGTTTACAGCATGAGTTTATAGAATCTGTACAGGTAGTAAAATTATTACGTTTATCTATTCTGCAGCACAGGAAAATGTTTACATGCACAAAAAGAATGGATAAAGCCTATTTATTCAGGGTCTGGAGTGGTCTCTGGGCAGTTATGATGCTTGCCCAGCTTGTGCAAGTACGTGGGCTCCAGCACCACCTACACAATTAAGTTTCAGAGCAACAAAAGCCACGTGAAAAATTACATAAAATTGATTCTCTCTGTCAAGACAAAAACGGGAATTCCCTTGAAGAATCCCTTAAGTTCAGCTTTAATATTGTTGAACATGTAGAGATACCTGGATTTGGAGGCTTTTCACCCGATCCTTCCCTATGCATCTCCTGATCCACACATCCACTATTTACTACGTGTATGTACATCAAAACATCATGTTGTACACCTTAAATGTGCACAAAAATATAACAGAAAATAATTATTAAGCAACCTTCAGTAAATCAGCCTCTTTCTGGGTCATCATGAACCTAACTTTCTTGATATATGCTTGTAACAGCTATGTGATAATTGCCACTTTCAAAAAATAAGTATGGCAAATGCTCTATTGGAAAGAAGCTGGTGGGGCTCAGCCCAGCAGCAGATTTGAGTACAGGCTGCAGGTGTCTGGGAAGCATCGTGCACTGGCTGCCCAGAAGTAGACAGCAGAGTATCCAGGTCGGGTGACTATGATTTTCAGGGACTAGCGTTTGGCTGTCTTATCCAATACAATGAATCTTTCCATTTGATTTCTCTTTTTATTTGAACAAATGTCTATAACATGCTGGGGACCTTTTCCAGCTTCTTGCTTATACCAAAGGAAGTAGTCAAAAGTATGTCTGAAGAAGTACAGTTGATAATGGCACTGTCTCTCTCCTGGACACTCAGGGAAGAAGGACGCTGTTCCACCTTCTCTCCTCAGCTTAACCCTGTGCAGAAAGAAATAAACAAAATGATACATTGGCATGTCATTACTCTTCAGAATTTTGCTTTTCTTCAGTAACTAGGGAGAACTTAAATAAATCCAGTCTTCTTCACAGATGTCTAAAAAAATCTGCTGATATACTATGCTGTCCCCAAATCATCAACTCACAGCCCACCTGCAGCCCCAAGAACGTAAATAAAGCCATAGTATATGTCTTCATTGTTCTTCCCAAATAAGATCAATCTAAACTTGCACCATACCCAGGGGAGCTACTTCTGTTATCAGCTTGTCTCTTCTTTTCCTGTAGCAGCTACAGTGGCTTTTCTTTCTGTCTCCCAGCCAATAAGAAATAGGCTATGCTTCTGCCCTAGGCCTGTTCATTCTGAATCCACTGCAATGAAATCTTCCCTATTCTTCTCAAGCTGGGTTAGACTGAGTCCTTTTGGTCACATCATTAGTTATTGAACTCTTTGGTTAAACCGTCTTTTACCCTATTAGGGGCTAAGAAAGACATAGCAGTAGAAATAGGTGAAAGTAGGCCTAAGGTCAGAGATTAGATTTACAATAACTATGTACACATCCAAGTTTGCTTTCATGACAGCTAGTGAGTCATCACGTAGTGGTAGATGCTGTTGGTATTGATAAAACCATGGACTAACTTTATAATTTGAAATCAAGGAAGCACCATGATTCACTCCTATCAACAAAGAAATGTATACTACTTTTCAGTCAAATTTGTCTTTAAGATTTGCTCATTACAGAGGGAAACTGTTCATAAAATGAAACTGTGAGCAAAAATCAGTGTAAGATAGAGTGTACCTCCGGATACTTGAAATGCACATTATCTCAGACTCTGCTCCCACAAGCCTGGTATTGACCATGACTCACCATTCCCAGGGAATGGGCCATGCCAAAGTCAAACTGTGGCATCTTCCCTCAGTAACAGTGCATAGACAAAAAGTAAAGCTAAGGAAGCATGTGGATAGATAGACTGGATTGGATTACAATGAAAAATTTGATGTGCTTTGAGAAATCCTTTCCTATTTCTAATATCTTTGATTCTGCAAAGTCCATAGAGAATGAAGATAGAATTTTTTAAAATATCAGGCTGCAGAGGCAAAATATGCAGCCACATGTAAGTTTGTTTATTCTTGATGTGATTTTATTTTCTGCTACCAAATGGATTATAGGTGTATAAATGCAAAGTCTGCCTTGTATTGTCCCTGGATCTTCACCTAAACTAAGAGCCAACCATCCTAGGATGGACTTCTGCTGCCTTGATCATTGATTTTTCTCCCAATTTCCACTACAAAGTTTTTCCCCAAAATCTTTGATAAAGTACTTCAGCTGCATGCATTTCCAAGATTATCTCCCTCTCAAAGCAACAACAAACAAACAAACAAAAAAAACCAACTTTCTCATCAACTTTAACATTTTTATGTTTTCTGAAATGTCCATAAGACAAAATCAAGGGAAGCCTGATTATTGCCTACCTGTGTCTTCTACAGTGGTACTACAGTTTTGGGGAAATAAACTCCCATAAACTAACCAAAAGCAATGTTTCCTGGCAAACCAAGATTATCTCATTCCAGAAGTCAAGGCCATTTTCCTCTTATTTGGCCTCATTATTCTCCTAGAGTCACTGAGAGTAAATCTTGCTCCTCATTCTCATCTCATGCCATTGAAGATTAAAGGGTAACTGTTATGACAAATCTCAACTCGGTATATAAATACAAATATATATAAAAATAGTGTTTCTGCATGTATAACAATTCTCCGGGCTGTTTCTTTTATTGTCTCACCCATTCTAAGTAAAGACAGGGATCAACAGGATTCAGAAGAGGTGGAGGACTCTATTGGAAATTGGCTAGAAGTCATTCACGTTATGTTCTGACTAAGAAGTGGTTTGCATCTTTCCCATGTCCTAAGATTTTCTGTGAGCCTGATTTTAAAAGCGATGAACTTCTTAATCTGGTGAAGAAATTTCTGGGCAGTGTAATAATCAGGCAGTGGCATGGGGATTGCTGGCAGATTTTAGCCAAGTTTATTGTAATAATCAGAAACAGCAGAAAAGAAAGATTTGAAAAACTTAGACATGAAATGTGGGAGTAAAACTGGGGCTAAGGACATTGTAGCTGTTAAAGACATTATAACCAGTAACTAAATTCTAAAAACTATATCCAGAGACAACAAGAAGGATGGCTTGAAGGCATCTCAGGAATTGGCATCCATTTCAGGATGAAGGGAGTAAAAAATCCTTTGAGAAGTGACCAATGAGGCATCCTCCTTGCACAAGGGAGCGTAGGAGGGTTTTCTCGTGTTCTCAACCACCCAGACATTCAGAGACTGCTGCAGCCAGGGTCCTTGGAGGCTTCGCTACTGCTCAAGATGGCGGCAGACCTTGGTGGAAACTATGTGGTGGGTGTTCTGCAGGATTGCAGGATGCTGGAGTTAGGGGGTCATTGAGGCTTCCACTGAGATTTCAAAGGAAGGTCAGGGAGGCCAAGCAAATGTCCCAGTGTTGGAGTTCCTGCAGACTGTCCCTGACATAGCAGTTCAGGGAGATGTGAGGAGAAAGCCAAAGTTGCAATGGAGACCCCTGAGATTAAGAAACGCCAGTACTATGGAACAACCCCCGAGGGAAGCTGCAGAAATCAAACAGAGACAAGCCAAGAGACACATGTGGACTGCAACCAGCAAGGCCATAAGCACAGAGCTATAAACCTTTTGTAGAGAACTTCACAATGGAATGTACTTCAGATGCTGGACATGAAACTACAGATCTTGTTGGCTCAGCTGAATTTTGGTCCTTCTTTGGTGCCATCCCTTCTTTCTATACCCATATTTTTCTGAATGGAACTATTGTTGTGTACCATTATGTACTAGATGTGTGTAACTGGATTTGATTTTTTACTGGAGCTCTCACTGAGACTTTGCCTTGAGTCCCAGTGAAGACTTTGCCTTGAGTCTCAGTGAAGACTTTGGACTTGAACTTTTGGAACTGTTGAAACTATGGGGATTCTTGAAAATGGGCTAAATATATTTTCCATTGTGAGAATGCCATGAATTTTGGGTGGCAAGGGGTGGAATGTTATGGTTTGGATGAAAGGTGCCCTCCAAAGGCTCAATATATGAGACAATGCAAAATGCCTGAGAGGTGAAATGATTGACCTATGAAAGCCTTAACCCAGTCAGTGAGTTATTCCTCTGATAGAGATTAGTTGGGTGGTAACTGTAAGCAGGTAGGGTGTGGCTGGAGGAAGTGTGTCATTGGGAGTGTTCCTGTAGAGTATATATATTAATTAGATATATATATATCTAATTAGAGGAATGTTTTCTCTGATCTCTGTGGCCGTGCCTTCCTCCAAGATGTTCAGCCTCGCCTTGAGCTCTGAGGAATGGATCCAGCTTCCTATGGACTAAGACCTCCAAAACTGTGAGCCTCCAAATAAAATTGTTCTTGTCAGGTCTTTTAGTAATAGCAATGAAAAATCTGACTAAAACACTAACCAATCTTGTCCTACAGAAATGAGGCTGGGAGATTGTCAGAGTGGTTCAAGATGACCTATTAGAGGAAGTCTGTTTCCAGGAGCTCCGTGGCTCATGATTTAAGCAGCAGCAGTTGTATCTCAGTGAGGTGAGTGAAAAAGGGAAATTACTGATATACAATATCAGATAGTCAGTGTTTTAGAGACTCAGAAATTAGGTGCATTGAATAAAGAGCAATGAAGATTATATTGGAGCCAACCTGGTTACAGAAGCATCAGAGGCACTGGTTCACCACAGAAGGGAGAGAAAATACAGAAAAAGAACATAGACAGAGTTAGCATGGAAAAATCTGTAGATCACAAAAGCAGCCTTAACATAACTGACCCAGAGCCACACAGTAATCTGATGTATGAAAAGTGTTCTGTTTACCAACTGGCAAGCAGAAACCTGAGGTGGGAGTCACATTGAGGGGATCACAATGCAGCTTGCCACTTCATGAGCTCAGGAAGGACATCATAGCAAACATTGTCATACTGTTGGCAAGCTTCTATCACATGATCTAGGGTGCACCTAGCAGAATGTAAGTGAACAGGTACAGAGAAGATTATACCCAACGAGATTTAAGTTATAAATATAGAAGGGAGTATAACTCACTTTCCCTTCGGGTTTTGCAGTTCAAGTGAATAGTTGAAGAGGGCCAGGAAATTGAACAGGTTGTTGAGAATGCACTCAGGATCTAACCCTGGAGAGCAGTTATCTTGGCTATTGGAGTGTGTGAGGCCTGTGGAGATTGGATTCCCCTGCCCTGTGAATACAATTATTGAGAGAATCCTAAAATCCAGACTCCCAACAGGGATTGGCATCTGCCAGACCCTAGAGGTATGTTGATCCCCAGTGTAGATACCACACAATGAAGACCTAATGCCTGATTAGACCTAAGTTCCAGCTGCCAAAACTCTCCTCTTAGAACTCTGCAGCAACCCCACCCTGGGAGTGCATTGATTTGATCTGTCTGGAAAAAACTCTAATGAGTACTTCCCACTCCATCCTTCCTGGCATGGTGAGAAGGGAATATGAGCACTGTTTCAACCAGCTTCCATTTTAGTCCACTCCAGCTGGCAGCTTATTCAGCAATACAAAAAAAAAAAAAAAAAAAAAAAGAAGGAATAACAACTCCTAGCCCTTACTCTTTCTAAATGGCACACAACCCATGAAGAAACAGACAGAAAGACAGTAGGGTATAGACAGTGATCAACCTTCCCCTTCACTGACCACCTCAGCAAAGACTTCTTTTTCATTTTCCAGCAAGAATCTTGTTTGTTTGTTTGTGTAATGTTATTGCTGTGCTGATTAGTGAATATATAGGTTTCTTTTCTCATTTTTGCTTCTTTCCCTTTACTTTGTTTTTTTTATTATTTTTCTTCCCCATCTTTATAGCCATTATTTGTTACATCTCTTCTGTATTCTCTCTGTTCAAATTTTGAACATACTAAACTTTCTTTTATGCTTCTATCACATATCCCTTTCTCTTAATGAACTGTATTTTACCATCTGCTAAAACTATTTAGTTTTGAGCTGGAGCAATGGCTCAGCAGTTGGAGCACTTGCCTGGCATGCATGAGGACCCTGGTTCAAACCCTGGCACCACATATACAGTTAAGTGTCAGAGAAACAAAGGCCAAACGATAAAATAAATAAAACTGATTCTCTCTCTCTCTCTCTATCTCACTCTTTCCCTCTCTCAAAAAATATTTAGTTTATACAACTCCTTTCCTCCACCATGATGTTGTTGTTGGAGTTATTAGTAGTGTGCATGGCATAGTTGATACCTATTCTTTATTTTTATCCCAGAGCTAGTTCACTGCTTTTTACTCTTTTTGTTGTTGGCAATTGCTCACCCTACAATTCCTATAATTATTGTGGTAATTTATGATACAGATATTGTACTAGGCACTGGGTATTTATTTTAATTCTATATACTTTCCTTTGCATGTTGCTATTGCTTCCCCCTTTTCTGTGAGGTTCTGGGAATCTACAAGTACACTACAAATTCACGGTGTAGATAATCAGCTGCTAAACAAAACCCAGTCAAAAGCCAGCACATCTTGATCCACACACAATTAATGACACAAATAAGTGACATTTTAATACAAGGAATGGGACAACCAAAAACCCCAAACTATTGACCAGGCCCCAAGTAGGAATGGTCAAGTGTGTCTCCTGGTCCCACCCACCAACATCCATTACTACATAAAAAAAGAAACAAATACTACAAAGGCTGTGGATACCACTCCTAAGAGGGCTGAATCTATATCACCCTAGGACACACTGGCAAGAGAAGGGTATTCCCTAAAATGGTCCACAAACAAGAGTGAAAAACAAATCCATCTGACAGATGCATAAAATAAAACATAGTAATATAAGAAATATGGAAAAGGCAGGTAGCATGATACCTCTTAAGGTTCATAGTTCATTAGAAACTGACCTCAAAAATATTGAAATGAATGACATATCAGATAACAAATTCAAAAGAACCATTTGAATAATGTTCAGTAAATTCCAAAAGAACACAGAAAACTGAATGAAATAAGGAAGTCAGTAGAGGATAATAACAATAAATTAAACAAGAGTATAGAAATATTAATAGATAACTAAAAAGAAATATTACAAATGGAAGACACATAAAATCAAATAAAGTATTCCATTGAAAGTTTCTAATAAAGTACACCATGTTGAAGACATTCTTAGAGCTGGAAGATAAAGTAGCCAGTCTTGAACATGCAAACAGTGTTAAAGAAAAGAAAATAAGTAATCATGATAAGAGTGTATAAGAACTCTAGGACAACATTAAAAGACCAAATTTAATAATTAATGGAACTAAAGTGCACTTTTGAGATCCAGGCTAATGAGTGAAGTAACCTCTTCAGGGAAATAACAAAATGTTTCCAAACCTTGAGAAAAAGATGGCATCCATATACAGGAGGGATTCAAAACTCCAAATAGACAGAACACACAAAAAAATCTATTGAAATTAAGATGCCTAACATACAGAATTGGAATAGAATTTGAACATCCTTAAAATTAAAATGTCAGGTCAATTATGAGGAAAGTCAATCTGATTGACTTGATTTCTGACCACAAACCCTAAACTTCAGGAGATCTTAGAATGATGTCTTCCAAGTCCTCAAAGAAAATAACTGGTCATCCAGACATAATATCAATTAAGACTTTTCAGATATGGGAATAATACTAATCAAATGGACTTATCAGACATCTATGTAATATTTCATCCAAAAACTGTTGAAAACACTCTTCTCTGCTGCTCATGGTACATTCTCCCAAATAGACCATAGTCACACAGCAACTGTTAGTAAATACCAAAAATAAAAAAAAATGTAATTCCTTGAATCTATCTAATCATAATAGAATGAACCTAGACATCAACATCAACAAATACCCTACTGAAACTATAGAAAGACATGGAGATTTAAAGTGCACTTTTGAATGTTGAATAGGTGATAGAATAAATCAGAGGAAATTTTTTAAAATTCTTAGAATCAAACAGAGTAAAGATACAAAATACTAGAACTTGTGGGACACTTGTGAAGGCAGTTCTAAGAAGGAATTTATTAGTTTTGAGTGACTACATAAGAAAATCAGAAAGATTTTTTAAAAAAA
>PVKS010013061.1:0-51926 GCA_004027875.1 Aplodontia rufa | reverse complement strand
TTGGCCCATTTATCGATTGGGCTGTTGGTGTTTTTGTAGCTGACATTTTTGAGGATTTTATAGATTCTGGATATGAGACCCTTGTCTGAGGAATCATAGTCCATGATACTCTCCATTTCTGTAGGAAACCTCTTGACTCTTTTGATTGTTTCCTTGGCAGTACAAAAGCTTTTTAGCTTTATGGCATCCCATTCACTGACTTTTGACTTTACTTCCTTCACTTTCGGAGACCTGTTGAGAAAGTCTTTGCCTACTCCCAAATGTTGAAGTGTTGGACCAATTTTGTCTTCTATCAGTTGCAACATAGCTGGTTTAATACCAAGCTCCTTGATCCATTTTGATTTGATTCTTGAGCAAGGAGAAAGATATGGGTCTAATTTCAACTTTCTGCAGGTGGATGACCAGTTTGTCCAGCACCATTTGTTGAAGAGGCTGTCACTTCTCCATGTAATATTTTGTCCCCCTTTGTCAAAAATCAGATGTTTAAAGATTTGAGGATTTATTTCCTGTATCTAGAAGATCCAAAAAACTCCATCAATAAACTGCTCGAACTCATAAGTAGATTTAGCAAAGTGGCAGGATACAAGATCAACACACATAAATCAATTGCTTTCCTTTATACCAATAATAACAGGACTGAAGAAGAAGTCAGGAATTCAGTTCCTTTCAAGATAGCTTCAAAATAATAAAATACTTGGGAATCAACCTAACAAGAGAAATCAAAGATCTCTTCAATGAAAACTTTCGAACATTGAAGAACGAAATTCAAGATGACCTAAGAAGATGGAAAGATGTCCCATGCTCTTGGATAGGCAGAATTAATATAATTAAAATGGCCATTCTACCAAAAGCTTTGTATAGATTTAATGCTATCCCTATAAAGATACCTATGTCGTTCTTTAAAGACATAGAAAAAGCAATTCTCAAATTCATTTGGAACAACAAGAAACCAAGAATTGCCAAAGCACTACTAAGCAAGAAAGATGGAACAGGCGGTTTTGCCATTCCAGATCTAAAACTATACTATAGAGCCATAGTAACAAAGACAGCACGGTACTGGTATCAAGACAGGGAAGAAGACCAATGGAATAGAATAGAAGATCCCGAAACAAATCCAGAAAGAAAAATTTTGATCAAAGCAGTTAATAAAATATTAAAATATAATAATCACAATTGGTAAATAACAGCTTCAAGACTCCTCACTTTAAGTGTCAATGACAATTCCCAAACAAATCACCCTGGTCTCCCCAAGTCTTACCTGGGACATTTCTACCTCCCCATATTTTGCAATTAAACATGAGACCGAGGAGAACCAGTACTTAGGACCCCTTTCCAATGCTGTAGCTGTTTCCCTTTCTGATTAGACAGAGATCATATCTCAGGACTTGTTAATCTTTTTATCATGGTTATAGATCCTTGTGGATTCCACATGGGAAAGTCTTTAAAGGTAAAAATTTCCAAAGTCTACTACTTTGAATCTTCTGATATAACAGATGTGGGCATGTTATCACAAATCTAATTATTTCCAGAAAGACATGCCTTTGGAGATCACCCAGGTTTGGAATCAAACGAAATGCTGCTACTTGATGTGTAAACTGTAGGCAGCATCATCAGCACCACCCGAGAGCTTGCTAGAAATTTGGGTGGTAAGACCTGAGCTCAGAGCAGCTGAACCAGAATCTGCATTTCAAAAAGAAATCCAGGTGATACCTATGCACATTCAAATTTGAAAAGGACTGAACTATTGTACTCCACAAATGGATTGGGCTAGGTCAGTGATGCCCAGATGAGAAGCATATTGCAAACAGAAAATGAAGCGTGAGTTGAGCGAAAGTCATCCTGTGGTTTGATGGGAAATTGGGAAAGAATGGTTGATCTGACCTCCAGGAATACTATCCTTCAGGAGCAATCAGTTTCCCTGAGATAGACCCTGGCCCCGGAGGATGCTGTTGAATGGGAAGTTCATTTTAATTTTCCTTGGGTTAAATTGCCAAACTTCATGCTCTGACTTCCAGTTTAAGGCTGAGTGCCTGAGATAAAGGGCTTCAGACTTGGAGTATCTTAATCACTTCTGGTGCTTTAGATTTGTCTGCCTCTTTTTCCCTGCCAATTATAGGATATTAATAGAAACAATCAAATCAAAATAGGTTCTATTTCCTTTTATTTCTTTTCTTTCTTTGACACATGTACTAAAAAGCAATAAGGTATAGCAGAAAGACCTCTGAACTGCAAAGCAGAAGACAGGTTACAAACTGCCTGTTCTGCATTGCTTTTATAGTCACAGTGTATTGAACTCCTGAATTATGCCAGGGACTTTAAACCAGTCCAGTAAAAATAAATAAATAAACCTATCATTCTAATTGAATATTAAGGAAACTAAGCTTCCATGAGTTTTCAAATCAATAAATACTGTCTAAAATTACACCGCTAATTAAGTAGAAGGGCTAACATTTAGAACCATATTTGTTTAAATCGTAACACTGTGTCTTCTTGTAAAGCTTCAGTAATAAGGACATATGGTGTTGGTTTCAGAACAGAGGCATCGAGCAGCTTGATGGAATCAAGTCTAGAAATAGACTTACATATATGTGATTAATCGGCTGTGACAAAGGAACAAAGATAGTTCAATGCCACAAGAAAGGCCTTTTCAAAACTGGTGTTTGAGCTATTAGGTATCTTTACATAAATAAGAAAAAAATTAAATTCATACATGATAATTGTTTTAGTCAGCTTTGTTATTGCTCTGACTAAAAGACCCAACAAGAATAATTTTAGGAGGAAAGCATTTCATCGTTTCAGAAGTCTTAGTCCATAGAAAGATGGCTCCATTCTTCAGGGCTGGAGGTGAGGGTCAATATCATGGCAGAAGAGTGTGGCAGAGAAAAGCAGTTCAACACATGGTACCAGGAATCGGAGAGAGAGTTTCACTCACCAGGTACAAAATATATACCCTAAAGGCACACCTCCAACGATCCGCACCCTACCTGCCTGATTGGGTTAAGGCTTTCATAAGCCAGTTGCTTCACTTCTGAACTCTTTTGGCATTGCCTCGTATGAGCTTTTGGGGGACACCTTTCATGTAAACCATAGCAACAATACATACAAAACTCATAACATTCATCATCGACCTAAATTCAAATCCTAAATATATAAAACTAATGAAAAGAAATCTCATTTTCAGAAAGATTTCTTAAATATAACACCAAAAATATCGCTCAAAAAGGAAAAAGGGAGTTCAATTTGATCATCTCAAGATCAAGAATTTCTGTCTTTGAAGAACAACTGGTAAGAGAATAACATTTAAAAAAACACGGATACTAAGTATTTGCAAATCATAAATTTGAATGAAGACTTGTACCCAGACTATATTTTTTAAAACTCTCAAAATTCAATGTTATCCCACTTAGCACAATGGACAAAATAATGGAAAAGATAATTTTTCAAGGATGACATGTAAGTGGTAAATAAGCACATAAAAATACTCCCAGCACTATGAGAAATTAAAATTAAAACCAGTATTGGAAAAAAAAAAACATTGGAAAGTGTGACCTGACCCAGTGCTGACAATGAGAAGAAACTGGATTTCTCATTCACTGTTGTGGGAATGTGAAATTATGAGAGGATTTTGGAAAACAGTTTTGTAGTTTCTTACAAAGTTAAACTTATATATTTCTTATTCATTTAATCTCAGAAATTTACCCATGAAAATTAAAAGCAAAGGTCAATAAAAACTGTATTTTCCCAAAAGCTTTATTTGTAATAACCAAACCTGAAAATATCCCAGACAGCTCTCAAGAGAATGGATAAACAAATGTGGTATATCCATTCAACGATGTTCAATTCAGCACTACAAATGAATGAGCTATGGATACAGAAAACCTGTATACAGCTGAAACAATACACTGAGTGAAAGAAACAAAACAACAAAGATGCATCATATGATTTCTTTAATAGAGAATTCTAGAAAATGCAAACTCTAGAATATTAGTGGTTTCCAAAAGATGAAAAGAGGGAGGAAAACTGGATTACAAAGAAGGATCAGTACACTTTGAGGAGTGAAGATTGTCTTGTGTGTGGTTTCATGCTGTGTACACATAAGAAACATTTCAAATTATAAGCTCAAAATATGTGTACTTATTTTATCTAATATTAGAACGTACATAATCAATCTCAATTATGTGCACATTTTTTAAAAAAATACTACTATAAATATATATTAAGACTGTTTTGTTAAAAGGGGAAAAAGACATTGAAATTTTTTCCCTAATATTTGGTAAAATTTAACTCAATACTTAGCATAGTGTAATTTTTATGGGAGTAATTTGTTTTTTAAAATAAATTAATAAATGATTCCTATAAGTTTTTGTTTTAATTAGTTTTTTTTAAGAGAGGAACAGTGAGAGAGAGAGAATAAATTTTATTTAGTTTTTCATCTGGTTTTTGTTGTTCCAACACTTCATTGCATACGTGGTGCTGGGGTTAAAACTTGGGTCTTTGCACATGCCAGGCAAGTGCGACAGTCCATTTTAACCAATTTTAACACCAAATTATTAGATTCATTTTTTTTTGAAAATTGTAGTGTTGATTTTCTCTGACAAAAAGTAAGAATCAATGGAGCACATGTTGTGATCAAGCTGGTAGAGCAGAGGTGAGAAGGGAGAGATTTTTAGTATTTTAAGCAAAATATGAAATAATTTTATTTGACATATAAAATGAAGGGTGAATATTGTGTAATGATTCTAGTTGAGGTAAAATTTAAGCAAATACTAATTTTTTAAAACATGTCTTATAATAGTTACAACAGGTATAATTTATTTTTCAAATTTGGAGCAAATTTTTAATTGAAAACAACTAAAAATTAGTGTGCACTAAATGCACTAGAGCTATTTCATTGTTCCAATGAGACTGCATCACTTGTAGCCACCCAAACCTCAGGTCCAGGCCTGCAGATATGCCCAGTACATCTGTGACCAGGACACCTGATGGAGCTGACCCACACAGCCACAGGTCCAGAGATTGCAGGCAATCCTGGGTCACCCATGCCCAAGATCTGTCCTCCAGACCTTTCCCACCAGCTGTCACCTGCATAGGTGCCCAGCCATAGTCTAGACCTGTCCCCCAGACCCTTCCCACCAGCAATAACATGCATAGATGTCCAACTAGACCTAGTCTATACATACTAGGTCCAAATATATTGGGCCCATAACTTGTGCCTAGGGTCTCAGGTTCTGTCATGCAATGCAGGACACCTTTTCTGACCTGTCATGAGGCCCCAGGGCATAGCAACATACCCTGGCTGCTGTGCTTTTACAATACAGCAGGCTGCTTGCAGAAGATTCCAGATCAATGTCCTGGAGCCTAGATCAAAAAGGTACAGCAAAGCGAGGTTCCAGGCAGAAGCAGCTTTCTGGAAGAAGATGGGTGACAGAGGGGTGATGTCTGAACCAACACTTTGAACTACAAAAAAAGAGCACCTCCAGTCCTACCTTCCTTCCCCACAGGGAAACTCAATTCAAAGATTCAGAAGATTATAAAAAATGAGGAATCAAAATAGAAAAGGTTCACCTCAAGCTTACAACTCTCCAACCAGGGAACAGGAAGCAGAATGAAAATCTAGAAAAAATTTATCAATGATCTTATTACTAAAAGGAACAATGAACTAAAAGAAGATATAATGAAGGTAATAAATGAGAAAACTCAAGACCTAAGAAATAGACTTACTGAAAAACGAAGGAACAGCTAAAATATTCAGTCAATCACATTAGAACAAGTGGAAGAAATTAACCTCTAACCTCTATATAAAACAGAAACTCAGCTCTGGAAGAAAGAACTTCTGACAATGAAGATAGGCTGAGTAAGGTTGAAAGCATGGATGACAAAAAAGAAAAACACTCACAGAACATAAGGAGAATTTTCAAAATGTCTGGGATGAATTCAGAACAAAACAATCTAAGAGTAATTGCAATACAGGAAGAAATCAAAACACAAACAAAATGTATAAAGAACATTCTCAATTAAATAGCTAAAGAAAATTTTCCTGTATCAGAAAAGAGTCAGAAATGCTCATACATGACACCCAATAAGCCTAGTCAAATGAAAAGTTCACCAAGACATATCATATTCAAAAATGTATAACAGGGAAATAAAGGAAAGAATATTAAAAGCTGCAAGGCAGATATGTCAAATCACATTCAGAGGCAAACCAGTAAGGACCACCTCTGACTTTTCAGCTCAGAGTCTAGAAGCAATAAGATCCTGGAGGGTCTTTAAATGTCTGAATTACCAAAACAAGCAGCCAAGAATATAATGCCCAGCAAAACTCAGCTTCAAATTCTCTGGGGAAATAAGAATATTTCATGATAATTTTAAACTTGCAGCATTTGTGAACAGAAACACAGCATTACAAAGGAATCTCAAAGATAAACTCCAGATAGAAGAATAAGCAAACTCTCAAAAAATACAAAGAGAGATTAAATACATGTGCACATTATCAAAAGATAACCAAGAAAGCACAAAACTCACTAACTAGACATGATGACTACAAATCAAAACCATATAACTATTCTAACACTGAATGTGAATGCTCTGAATGCACCAATCAAAAACACAGATTAGGGGCTGGAGCAATGGCTCAGTGGTTACAGCACTTTCTTGACATGTGTGAATATGTGGGTTTGAACTCCAGCACCATGTACACAGAGAAGTGTAGGAGCAATGAAACCCACATGAAAAACTAAATAAAAATGTTTCTCTTTCTCTCTCTCTTTCTCTCACTGGGATCAAAAAACAAAACCCAACAATATTCTGCTTACAGGAAACCTACTTTATGCCCAATGACACCCACAGATTGAGAGTGAAAAGATGGGAAAAAATCTACCAGACATATGGCCCAAGAAAGCAAGTTGGTGTTGCAATACTTATATCTGACAAAGTAGATTTCAAACATATAGAAAGCCACTATATCCTAGTAAAGGGAACAATACAACAGGAAGATAGAACCATAGTAAATATATACTCTCCAAACAAAAATCCTCCACACTGTGTAAATAAATTCCTCCATGACATAAAATCACTTGTGAAATTTAAATGATAATACTTGGAGATTTTAATACCCTTTTATTACCAATAGACAGAACAGATAATCAAAGCAAAAAAAAAATACAATAAAGAGATCACCAGTCTAAACAACATCATAAATCAAATGGACTTCAAAGACATTTATAGGATATTCCACACCAAATTGGCTGAGTATACCAATTCTTCTCAGCAGCACTGGATTCTTCTTCAATATAGATCATATTCTAGTTCACCAAGGAAATCTTATCAAATATTAAAAAGTAGATATATTCCTTTTATCCTATCAGACCATGATACCATGATCCTAGCAATTAACAGCAAAAATCATAAGAGAAAACACACATATACATGGAGGTTGAATAATACCTATTAAGTGAGGAATTGATCCAAGAAAACATGAGAGAAGATATCAGAATTTCCTGGAAGTGAATGAGAATCAAGACATGACCTACTGCAACCTTTGGAAGAGCGTGAAAGCATTCTTAAGGGGGAAATTTATACCAATCAGTGCCTATATTAAAAATCAGGAGAGTTTGGAGCTAGACTCTGGCCATTGAGAAAGAAGATCTATTATCGTGTTTTAAATCCAGATAAGGTGTAATGTCATACAACCTAAGGCATTTGTAGAGATGTATTGGGCAGGAGGGAGAAGAGGGATAAGTGTGGGTAATTGGGGGGAATCTTGGGAGTAAGTCTAATTTTCAGAATTTATATATATATGTATATATATATATATACATATATATAATTTCATTAGAAGCTTGTTTGATTGTTCAACAAATAAATTTCTGAATAAAATAAAAAAAATTCAGGAGAGTTCTTGAATAAATAAGGTTATGGTACATCTCAAACCCCTACAAAACCAAGAAAAATCTAATCCCAAAGTCAGCATAAGACAGGAAATAATTAAGATCAGAACTGAAAACAATGAAATTGAGAACAAGAAAAATAATAAAAAACTGAAGAAACAAAGAGCTGATTCTTAAGAAAAAATACAATTGACAGACCCCTAGCTAATCTATCTAAAAGAAGGGGAGAATTGAAGCAAATCATCAAAATAACCAATGAAAAGTATGTGAAAACCACTAACCCCATGGAAATCAAATGGATAATCAGAACCTATTTTGAAAAACTATACTCTTCCAAATTAGATAACCTGGAAGATATGAACAAATTTCCGGATGTATACATTGTCCCTGTATTGACACAAGATGAGATTGAAATCCTAAACAGCCCAATAATAAGCACCGAAATCCATACAGCAATTAAAAGTCTACAAAAGAAAAAAAGTCCAGGACCTGATGGATTCCCCACTGAATTTTATCACACCTATGAGGAGGAGTTAACATCTCTCCTTATTAAGCTCTTCCAAGAATTGAAAAGGAGGGAATAATCCCAAACATTTTTTTAAAAGGCAATCATAACTGTAATACCAAAACCCAACAAAGAAACATCTAAAAAGGAAATCTATAGAGCAATATTCCTGATCAACATCAACACAAATATCCTTAATAAGGATCTAGCAAACTGCAATCAAAAACACAAGAAGATACTTTAACATGATCAAGTGGGCTTAATTTCAGGGATACAAAGCTGGTTCAACATATGCAAGTCAATATATGTGATTCATCACTTAAACAGAATTAAGGACAGAAAACATGTGATTATCTCAATTGATACAGAAAAGCCTTTCAATAAAATCCACCACCCATTTATGATCAAGAGTCTAGAAAAAAGGGGGATCAAAGGACCATAACTTTGTAAAGGCCATACATGCCAAACACTCAGCTAGTATAATACTAAATGGAGAAAAGCTGAAAGGATTTTCACTAAACTCAGGAAGAAGAGAAAGCTGCCTGCTCTTATCACTTGTATTCAATATATTCCTTGAGACCCTAGCTGGAACAATCAAGGAAGGAAATCAAAGGGATAAAAAATGAAAGAGAGGAAGTCATGCTGATGACATGATCCTATATCTGGAAGATCCAAAAAAACTCCACCAGAAAACTGTTTGAGCTTATAAACAGATTAGCAATGTAGCAAGCCACGGGATCAAAATCCATAAATCAATAGTTTTCCTGTACATTAACAATAATAAGGCAGAAGAAGAAATCAGGAAATTGGTCTCATTCACAATAACCTCAAAATGAATAAGATACTTGGGACTTAATTGAAAACGAGAAGTAAAAATTCTGTACAGCAAAAATTATTAAACATTGAAAATAGAAATTGAAGAAGATAGATCTAAGAAGATGGAAGATATTCCATGCTCTGGGTTAGGCAGAATTAATATAATTAAAATGGCCATTCTGCCAAAAAGCATTAGAGAGATTCAATGTAATCCCCATCAGATATCAAAGTCATTCTTTACAGATATAAAAAAGCAATTCTCAAATTCATTTGAAACAACAAGAAACACAGAATAGCCAAAACAGTACTAAGCAAAAAAGATGAAACAGATGGCTTTGCAATAAAATTATACTATCGAGCTGTAGTATTAAGATCAGCATGGTACTGATATCAAAATAGGAATGAAGACCAATGGAATAAATAGAAGACTCTGAGACAAAACCCCAAATCTTTAAACAACTGATCTTTGAAAAAGGGGGGGTAAAAATATAACATGGAGGAAAGACAGCCTACTCAACAAATGGTGCTGGAAAACCTGGACAATGATGTGCAGGAATTTGAAATTAGTTTGTTATCTCTCACCTTACACAAAATCAAATCAAAATGGATCAAGAAACTAGGAGTTAAACCAGCTATCATACATCTGCTACAAGAAAATTACAACCAACACTCCAGCATTTGGGAGTAGGCAACGGCTTTCTCAAAAAGACCCCCAAAATGAAAGAATTAAAATCAACTATTAATGAGGGGGATGCCATTAAATGTAAAAGCTTTTACTTATCCAGGAATTAATCAAAACTGTCAAGAGAGAACCCACAGAGTGGGAGATAAATCAGGGTCTGTGATTCCTCCAACAGGGAACTAATATGCAAAATGTATAATGAACTCGAAAAACTTAGTATCAAAAACACAAAAAATCTAATCAATAAATGGGCCAGAGAGCTAAACAGAAACTTCTCAACAGAGGAATTTCAGTAAGTCAATGAATACATCAAAAAGTGTTCTAAATCACTAGTAATCAGAGAAATGCAAATCAAAACTGAATTAGAGATTTCACCTTACTACAGTCAGATTGCAAAGATGAAGAACACAAACAAGTAACAAATACTGGAATGTTTGTGGGGAGATAGGAGCACTAGCACACTTTTGGTGGAACAGCCTACTGGTCCAGCCACTCTGGAAAGCAGTGTGGAGATTCCTGAAAAAATCAAAGATGGATCCACTGTATGAACCAACTAATATCCCTCTTCTGGGCATTTTCCCAGAGGAATTAGAATAAACACATAACAGTGACACAGAAAAATCATGTATATACATATATATATATACAATGGAGTTCTACTCAGCTATTAGAAACCATATTGGGGCTGAAGCCGTGGCTCAGTGGTTATGGCACTTGATTGGCATGCACAAGGACGTGGGTTCGAACCCCAGCACTACGTAAGCAATGAAGTATTGGAGCAAAGAAAGCCACATGAAAAAACTAAATAAAATTGATTCTCTCTTTCTCTCTCTCTCTCACTGTCTCTTCCTCTCTCTCTCTCTTTAATAAAACAAAGAAAGGAACAATGTTAGTGTGGCCTTTGACATTAAGTGGATGACAATGAAGGAAATCATGGTGAGCAAAGTTAGCCAAACCCAGAGAGTCAAGGGTTGAAAGTTTCCCCTCATTTGTGGAGACTGAAGCTAAAATCAGGGTTGGGTGAAGGTAATTAAACTCATGTATTAGACCCACCAAAGGCATAGCAACACGTAATCTAGGGGAACCATAGACATGTTAAGGGGTGAAGGAGGGTGGGAGAAGTGGGTTATGGAAGACGGTTGGAAGATAGGGAGGGATATAGGTAGACAGTCAATAATGTACTATACTTTACTCACCAGAGAAGACAAATGATATTTTTACAATCATTTAATTCTGAAAAATTCACAATCCTATATACATAGGAATATTCCAGAAAAAAAATATAGAAATTTATACCTGTTAATGGGGCATAATATAAGGAATCAAGAGACTGAGATGCGGGCGATATGGTGGTAACTATGATTTAGAATCAAATGCATATCATATTTTTACTTTATACATTTTTATGATTGTACAACTCAACCTCCAATAAAAAAGAAAAATGCAAATTTAATTATTATATGTCCAAATAATTGTTATATGTGATAGTTTATGAAAATGAATTAATTCTAAAAATGTTGTATATAATAATGATTTACATACATGATCTCAGTAAAAGTTTCTGTCATGATTGACAGAAACACTTGGTTTCAAGCCTAATTTTTATACTTAAGCCTACTGCTTTTATACCTTCATGAGTGATTGTCAGGTTACATGTTGGAAAGTATGAATAGAAACACTAAATCATGTCAGTATACATGTTCCTACTTTAAGAAATATAAAACAAATGCATGCAACTGAATGGAATTATTAAATGTGTGCTCATGGGTCACCTGCATTCTGCACTGGAACTCTGTTGCTCTCATCACTACTTCCCACTGCTTGCTGTTCCTCTGGAGGAACATAAGCTAATTGCTTGTGCTAAAGTTTGTAGCACACATATCTGCAGAAAACTATGTTTGTTAAAATAGTTAAAAATACATAAATAGTATAAAATAGATATTTTATTTTTGCTTGTTTATTAAAGAAACAGATAGTAATTGTGCCTTAACATAAAATTGACTTTGTGGAAGAAGATGAAAAAAGGCATTGAACAGCACAATAAAGGTGTAGAAAATCTGAAAGGAAAGAATATTTATTCACCTTGGTTTAAAAATACTTGCAAATAATGAATTTGAAAAAAAAGCATTAAAATGTTTAAAATGTTTTTACAGCATCAGTTGACTGCTCATGGCTTTATTTATAAGATGAAGACTGGTTTGTTAATACAGAAAAATTCTACATCCATTTAAAAGGGGGCAGGCTAAAAACTGGAATTAGATTTATCCTCTCTTAAAATATTTTTTCAAATATCCATGTCTTCTGTATATTTTTCTTGGAAACAACCATTGTTTCATTCTTTATATTATGAGAGCCTCTTAAAATTTTGGGCCTTATTTTTCATGCTCCCAAATACTTTTTTTAAAAATTCCCTTCTAAAAATGTAGAGGTCCTAAAAAGATTTACTACTTTGTACTGTATTAATAACCACAAAATTTGTCTTTTACACCTATGAATTATGCTTACATCTTTTCTACTTTTGATATTGCTTTTTTTCAAGTTCAGGTTTCAAATTCACAGTACAAAATATCTGAATATCTACCTACTTCAGGGTTTCCCAGAATGCTTTTGGGCAATGTCAAAGATACAAGGAAAGGGCTAGAAATTATAGGGTAGGTTTGACAACTTTTGTTTGTCATTTATTTAGCAGTATTATTATATCATCCCTGTTCATCAAATGTACACTATGAGAGGAGCCACAAAATCTAGTGTTTTATTTCCAGGTTAACAATATATAATTAAATTACATCAAAATGAATATATTTACCCTAGCACATGTTTTCCATGTTGAATTGAAGCAAGATTATGTTCATGTACAAAAACTGATAGGGTATCTGTCAACAAATTGATTTTTTAAAAATGTTTTATGTCTAAATTTAAATAGACTTGTAAAATTTATGAGCATCCCTTCGGCAATTTTTCCTACAATGGAAGTTGTGAAATTTTAAAAGATGGCATAACATTTGTTCTTGCCTTTCTGTGAAGTCATCCAGGAAACCACCTGAGCCCTGAATGGCATTCAGGTCATCTTCACTGGCCAGAGCTGTTATGGATAACAGAATGGACTAGATTTCCTTCCATGGTGCAACCTGTGTAATTGCTAACAAATCCTAATGTATATACATGATTAACGCCTTGGACCAAATGGGAACGTCAATACAAAAACTCAAGAAAATTGCTTCCTGACTTTTTAAGGCAGACTTGATAGTTCATGGGATTTGCTCAGCTGGCATAATCTGTCCCCTACCCTGTGTGGCACAGTTGAGGTCAATACTGCAAATTGACCTCATTGTGCTACTTAGAACCTTGTTGATGGGACACTTCGTTAAACTCTGTGTGAGACAAAATAAGTAGATTTCTCCTTCTCTGTTGGCTGGATTAATTAGCATGGTTAGCAGAGTAGCATACACACGGGAAGGTTTGCTAGGAACAAAAACAATCAAGAAAATAGGGATACATATCTTTGTAGATGAATTTCCAGGTGTCTTTTAGTTCTGCATATGTTTCAGGCAAAATGTAAACTGTTTTTGTTTGGGAATATCTTTCTAAATTTGCTTCTGCAGCAATGAGTCTTGAAGATAAAGTTTGAATCTCACTCAAAATTCAAAGGGAAGACTTGTTTACTGTCCAAAATAGTAAGGATAATGTTTCCCTCTGGTACGAACAGTAGGTTCATTTGCAGTCCATTTAAAAACTTGGGTACCATCAACTTGGAGTTCCAATTCCATTGCTCATTGACATTAACCAGTGTCCCTTTGTGTTTCCCCACCATCTTGAGGACACCAGGAGCTGACATAAACACAAACTTCATGCTGATGCCCATGTTGTGTGTAATAAGCTCCTTTGTCTCTGATGTTTTTTCTATCAACATCCATAAAATAGTAGCAAAGTAGCTTAAAAACACTAAATTCATTAGACACAAAGAAAATGTAGGCATTATTTCAGATTAAAAGAGACTGAGGAGGCCTGAAAATCAAAAATAGTGCATCATCTTGCATTGGATCTTGGATCATATAAATATTAGTGACACACTTGGTAAAGGTGAACATATCAGGGAACAGTGTTGCATCACTAATAATTTCCTGAATCTGAACACTGTTAATGTTCTTATGGAAAAAGAACATGTTATGTGGTAAAGGGAAATTGTTTTTGAAATTTACTGTAACTTATTCTGCAAGTATCAGAAAAAAAGAGAAATTTAAAGAGAAAACAAGAAGGAATGAAAGAATGAAAAATTCAGTTTTGTAAGAATTATATTTGGGGAATATGTATGGACAGTATACAGGGATTTTTCTTATATTATTTTTACAACTTTATTGTAAGTCTAAAATTATTTTTAAATAAAAGCATAAAAATAAATCTTGGGAAAGCTTTAAAAAACCAGCAATATTTCTTCTGTAAATAAATTATGAGGTAAAAGATAGTGATAGAGGAACACATAGTTTAAAAGTAACTTAAGAGCTCCATCTACCCATTGTAATGTGTCAACATGATAAAGTCAGGTAAATTTTAACATGAACTAGATATTGATATTAAATAAATTTTATAAATGTTATTTTAAGTATGTCTGAAAAGGATGCATTTCCTTCTAGAGATACACTTGAAAATATTTATAGATGAAATTATGTGATGTAAGGTTGCTACTGTCTAAATTAGTCATATGGTGAAGGAGAATAGGTGGGGGTATAAATGTAGCAAGAATGATCATAAATTCATTAATGCAGAAATGGGGAAATGTGTATATGCAGGATCAATTGATTATTTGTTAACTGTTGCATATGTTTGAAAATTTGTGAACTTCATAAAATTAATTAATGTATATGTAATTATGGAAAGGAAAATGATCCAAGATAATCTTTCAGAAAAATAATGTGTTAGGACACATTCTATTGAAAAGCAAACTTATAAACATAACTCATTAAAACCATGTGATAATGATATAAGAGCAGATGTATTTCAAGAAAAAATCCTTACATATACAGAAAATTGATAAGTAAAATAGCACTATACAGGGATGAAATAAGCCCTGTTTCTATTACACATTATACATGGTACAGGTTAATTGGATATCCACATGCAGAAAAATTACATTTTATGCCTCCTATGTAACAGCTACAAAAATCAATCCAATTAAATATAGATGTAATATGAAAAAGTAAAACTAAAATCTCTAAAGATGACAAGAGAATATCTTCAAAGTCCTGTGGCTCTGGATAATTTTTTAAATAGATCATTAAATACTAACATAAATGAGTAGATTAATAAATTAGATTATGTTAAAAATAAGAACTCCCATGCATTCAAAAGTACCACTAATACAAGGAGTAGGCAAGCCTCATAGTAGTAAATACACACAATATACAAATGGAAACAAGGACATGAGAAAAACAAAGGGAAAAAATGGATAATGAAAAAAATGGGAAAGACATTCGAAGAGGAATTCAAAACTCAAGATATTTAAATAGTCAATAAACTTGTCAAAGATGTTGAACTTAGTTATCAAGAAAATATACATTAAAACCATTAATAAAATACCCTTATATATCCACTAGAATGATTTAAATAAAAATAGCTAATAATACTAAACATGATCACACACATGCACAAAACAAGGGAAACTATAATCCTTTACTAATGAACTATATATCGGTATTAGCTTTTTGGAAAACTTTATCAGTATCTAATGAGGTTGAATATGTGCCCTACTTTATTCCTAGTAATATTCTCAACTGAGAATATGGAGCACATATTTACCAAAAAGCAGGTCCAAGAATGCTCCTGTAACATTATAACAAATACCTATAACCTGGTAAGAGCTCCATCCATCACCGCTGAAATGAATGTATGAAGGAATGATGCATTGATAAAGTCCACCATTTGCCTCACATAACTGCAGAAAAATCTCAGACTTTGAACTTGAGTCAAAACAGTCAGAAATAATGTAATATCTATTGTGTATGCTTTCAGTTTATGTAAAGCTCAAATCCAGACAAAGAAAAGAAAAGGAGCTACTTGAAAGATCAGGGATAACTTTTAGGGAAGATGGAGGAGAGTGACTAAGAAAGATCTTAAGGGACCTGAGAACTCTATTCCACATCGTGGGTGGTGGTAACCCACATGCACTTAACTTGTGATACTCACTGAGTGATGTATTTATGGCTTCTTTGATTTTCTAGGTGTCTGCTATACTTAAGGTACAAAATTAAATACATACTACATATACATACATGAACACCAGCCAAAATGTCAGCTTTTTCTTCCTTCAATTTCAGAAAGAAAAGCCTTTTTAAAAGGAATGTCTGAGATTGCCAGTTTTTATTCTTGCAGAATCCCCAAACCAGAGAACCATACTATTGATAATAATAATGATAATTGCCAATATTCATTGCTAGTAATTTCAAAAATAGCAAATATTTATATATGCTATGCACCAATATTATAAAAATTCTTACAAAGGTCATGTCATTGAATATCCCATGTTCCAAATTTGAGTATAATGATTTTCCTCATTTTTCAAGAAGCGATCCTGAGTCTTAAGTCAGGCAGGATGAGCTAGGTCACAGTTGGTAGAGTAACAATTTAATTGCAGATTAAACGTCTTTGTACCCTCTGAGCTCCTCCACTAAGCTACCCTGGCTTCCAGGAAGCCTTTCAGATGTGGGTGTCTGTGATCTACTGAGAGGAGAAAGTTTGAGAAGTAAATGCATAGAATTGTCCCAAAGCTAAAATAAACCGAGCATTGAGAAGCACTTGCTGAACAGAGCAGTGTTAGTAATAACATTTTCTTTTTTAAGGGGGCAGGAGACTGCCTCCAGTTGGAGCAGATCATTAAGCTCAAGCAAAAATCCACTGGAGCAAAGGCACCTATTGTTTATCTCACAAAATAACTGGAGGGTTTTCCAGAAAGAATGGAGCAAAAGGTAATTACCTAGTGGAAATGTCAGCAGGACAGGACTGCACACTAGGGTCTTTTTCATGTACAATTCACAACAGCTAAAAATAAATTGAACCTGGCAATGGCTCCCCATGTTCCTGTAGCCCCAGGGTGCTACTTTCATTTTAATAAATGATTGAACAAAGTGTTTAACTTCTTTGTGTTTTCAGACTGATATTGAAGGGCATAAGAAATGCATGATTGAATATTTTGTTCTGCCTTGATTTCAGGTAATAGACTGTCCTGAATAACTGGTGCTAAAGGACTACACTGCCTTGTGACTTAAGAGTACAGGAAATTGGCCTGGTGTTTCCATAGGACGTGAAAGCCTGTACTGGGCCTCCAAACCTCTTCCAATTTCCAGTGACAGAAATAAAGGTGAGATATCTGGCCAAGGGAAAGGTGTACAGATCGTGATTATAAAATTAAATTAAATTACATGACACTTTTGAGAAGTGATTGTGGTAGTACCAAGTGGCCATGAATTGGAAGGGGAATGAGGAGAAGGTAAAAGTTGATATTGAAAAATAATATTGCTCAAGTGATGAGCTGAATTCAGAATAATAAACACCAAGCCCTTCTGGGGTCCATTATAAAAGGAAAGTAGAGCCAGTTGCAGTGGCTGGCTCCTGAAATCCCAGTAACTGAGGAGGCTGAGAAAGGAGGATTGCAAATTTAAGAGCAGCCTCTGCTATTTAGTAAGACTCTGTCTCAAAATAAAAGTTAAAAAGGGCTAGGGATGTAGGATATAGTCTGAAGATAAAGTGATCCTAAGTTCAATTCCTAGTACCAAAAATAAGTAAATCAATGGAAACTATTAAAAAATATAAAAATACTTTTAATTTGAATTGCTTATTTTAATTCCTTAAAGACAAGACACATATGGCATTCGTTTTAATTGTGTTTTCCATCCCACAGTGCTTTGCAAACTCATTTTTATTACATCAAATGGAATTAATGCCTTTTTAACTATTATCTGCTATGTTAAAGAAATATAATATTAAAGAAAGTTAAAAAAAAAAACTATGTGCTAAAGCAGTTGTTCAGTGGTTGGAGAGCTTGCCTGGCATGTGCAAGGACCCAGGTACAAACCCCAGGACCACATACACAACTAAGTGTTGGAGAAACAAAGGCCAGATGGAAAAATAAATAAAATTGATTCTTTTTCTCTCTCTCCCACTTAAAAACAAACAAACAAGCTACTACTTCTCATCCTGCAAACAAGGAATGTGCTAAGTACTTTATGAGCAAGCCCTCGATTTATTCGCACAATAAGAGGTTCTATTATTGCCCATATTTAATACAAAAGAAAAGCAAGTCATAAAAATATTAAATACATTTTTGAGGTAATCCAAATAATAAAGGAACATACCGGGACTTGAACTAGTTCTCTTTTACCCTAGTCGTCTTCAGAAGGTCATCAAATGCATGTTTAGTAGTTTGTACTTTCTTGCCCACTTGAAGAAAATATAGGGAGACTACTTAACATAAAATGTTTTTGCATCCCTTTAGAACGTATGTTTAGCCACCTGGCATTCACCTAATACTCTTGCAGTGCTTGGTGGAATTTAGTCTATACTTTTTCTATATTGTGAATACAATAATTTATCAAGCAAATATTGATCTGTCAAGACAGGAATAAGCTCTAAGCACTCAGATTACAACTAATTAATTTCTTGCAACTAATTAGCACTACTAATGAATATGTATTGTTTTTGTTCCCACAGAATCACCTATGCAGCTACAATAAAAGAAGTTCAGATAAAAACTGTGTTTTCATTGTTATTGTCTGAGAATTATCAAAATTGCCCCATATGTAGAAATTTGATAAACAGATTTCAGTGACAAATAATGGGAAATTTATTTATGTTGAAAGATGAGTTCTGTTATGAATAATTTAATGTTAAATTAGGATGACATTTGAATAAAGAAATTCTAGAGGTTGATTCATACCCTCCTGGGTAAACATGGAATATCAGGTTTGACAGTTTTAACACAAAAATCTGCATAGTAGATACTTTGCTTATGAGTGAGTTTCAGAGATGTGACTATATAACAGTTATCTGAGTATAGTACACCGTGACTCTCTGCTTTAATCTTTGGATGGTGCACATGGCTAAGAATAGCAGGTCCTGAAGATGTCACAAAGGTGAAAAAAGGTTTGAAAGAAAGAGCCAGGAATATACTCTAACCCAGAAATTTGGAAACAAACTCTTTAAATAGTGACAGATTCTAAATTAGCTTTGCCTGAATTATGGCACACAGGTTCAAGACTCAAGTTCTGGATACTTCTTTGAACACTTCACTTCTCTGGACTCCATTTTCCTACAAGTAAAATGGTGCTGTTTGAAGATATCATTTTGATGGTCCTTTGCAACTCTTCCATACAACATATTTCTGTGATTCTAAGAGTGGAAGAGTTAATACCACTCAATAGAGTACACTTAACTAAAATAGGAAGAAAAATCTTCCAGTCTTCTTGAAAACTGTTCAATTGCTATTGCTAAATATGAAATGGATGGCAAAGCATCATATCTAATTACAAACCCTTGGATGCTCTCCTCCAAAATATCCTATAGGCCAAATACTTATAAAGGTCAGGGTGAGATGAAGCTCTTAAGTCAGAAAGTCAGATTAGGAGGCCGAGTGTGAATATGACCCCAGTCTGAAGGAGTCATACATGAAGAAGCCAAGGAGGTAGAAATCTGCTATGGAAAACAATCCAGATAAGCACAGGAGAGACTTCAATACAAATGAGATTGCATGCTGGCATATGCAGAATGGTAAGATGGGCATCTGTGCCTTAAAGCCGACTACTAGCCTAAATAAATCCCTAAGGCATGCTCTATCCAAAATTTCAAAGTACTTTCCTCACATGCATGCAGAGCCTAAAACATGAGCAAGACTCCAGGTAAGCTAGATTACTTATCCCCACTCCTCAAGATGCAATGGGACAAAAGGTCTACCTCCAGGCATTAAAGTCATATTTTGGAAAATTGCATATAATTTCTACTATGTTCTGTAAATTCAATTTAAGGAACCAGATACAGTAGACCAATATAATTTGGGAAGTTTTTTTAATGTTAATTATTTTAAGGTTTTATAACAAAGTAGTGACCTTTGGGCACCGGGAAAATTGAAGTATGTTGAATATATGATGATGGAGAAATGAGATAGACCACAGATTACCATCTTCCAAGGCCTCAAGGCTGATTTCTACAAAACATCACAAATTCACCTGATTTTTTCACCCACAATTCTGTGTATTGTTGAAAGCTTACCTTGTGCCCATTAGGATGTTTTATACTTGGTCTCTAACTATTTCTCTGCCTCCTGTGAAAGGTATTCACAGCCTGTTGCATACTGATTTTCATATGCTTTCTTCCTGCCTTGGACCAATGAAGCAATAAATAAGAAGAGAGAGGAAAAAAAATAGAAGGTAAGTCTCTCTAAACAGCATCAGAGCAGTGGAGCAGGAAATGGAAAGCAACTCCCTGAAGGAGCAAAGGAATTCATAGCAAATTCTACCAGCAAGCGAGTGGTATCATCCAGCTAATTATATGTAATTGTCCCCTATATTGAAGCAATAAATAATGTGGGAGGCCAGTGCTGCTCGTTGGAGATTACAACTCCATATAAATAGAAGGAAAACAAATGAGCAAACACTGAAATAGGTAGTGTGCACTAAAATCGTTGTCAGAAGCATTTTATAGAAGTACCCATATCCACAAGCGTAACATTTTCTACATGGAAAAATGAATACCACATATAGGCACACCAAAAGTCAGAATAGAAGTTGTAGATTTTCCAAATCCTAGGGTAGCTTTGAGCTTCCTGTCTCAGATGAGTAAACAGATAGATCCACTGTTAATACTTAGGTCTTATCAACATAGCACATGATCAAGGAAAACAACAGATCAAAATTTCTTAGACATTTGAAAGGGACAACATATTGTCTTAAAACAGAGTACAAAGTGTCAGAGAGCCCTGTCCCTCAATCTGTGTGACCAGACATTCATTATTAGTCATTAGCAAGTTACTTTTGTGTGCTGAGGGAATTGTCTATGATTTAGAACAAAAATTTCAAATGAAAACAACAAAGCCAGCAGCTCCACCTTAGAGCAGCCATTCCTGATTATAAAGCACCACCTCTCCTTCCTATAACTCACCCAAACTGTCCAAGTCAGCATCTTTATGCAAGGAGAGGCAGCTCCTTGCCTGTTCCACAATTTCAATTTATGCATGGACATGACTTCCCCTACTCATCTCATACCCAGTCTATTTTTCCTTTGTTTTAATGCAGAAGTCCTTTCTGCTCTTTTTCTAATGCCACTAGAACAAGACTGAGATTATAACCACGCAGTTATCCTTGTTCAAAGCAGATTGCAGAGAGATTCCAAATCAAGTTTTCAGGTTCCTAGAGAGCAGGTTCTCTGTAATTATCACTTTCCCTTCCATCATTTATTTATTTTGTAACTATCCCTGGTGATACTCATCAGGACTATCTAGACCCATTTGTTTATTTGTGTGTACAACCATCCCTCTATCCATCTGTTTATTTTCCCTTTCATTCAAAAAGCATTAGTAAGTACCTAATATGAAACAACAGTAATGTAGACTTCTGGTTTGGGACTCAGTGGTAAGCTTTGAGATACAAAGATGAATAAAACATGACATTTCCCCTGAAGGATTCTTTGACTAGGGAAAAATGCACTGAAATGCCATTTTTTCTCTCATTATCAATTCAGACAGCCCATAATAACTCAGAAATTGGAAGTGAGCAGAAAGGAGGCAATCAAAATACATATAAATCAAAGTCTGTGTATTCAGCTTATACTGTTATTGATGAAATAAGATGGCAAAATAAAATATAGCAGTACATAATAAACTAATTTTAAAAATCTAAAAATGTCTAGCATGGACTTTGATTTTCTGAAATCAGGAAACATTTTATCTAATATCTACCTCTGCCTGAAATAGCTGCAGGTAGTGGGAGAGGAAGTGAGATTGCAAGGCCTGGTGCAATGGTAGTCTTTTGTTCAGAAATAGTGACTTTTGCTATGCTAAGTCTTGTCTTTGTACCTTCCTAGCTCAGGCTTGCTAAATATTTATATCTCTATTATGTAAGCCAAGGCTTGCCCTTGTGGGACCATCCATACAAATGTCAGCATGTTGTTGGCATATATCCCAAAGATGTTAGTTCAAAATCAAGACATACGTGTCTATACTTTTCTTTGCATTAAATCAGCATGAGATAGTCTGTATCCTTCATTTATAGAAATATTCTCTTCTTGGAATTATTATGATGATATCTTGTTCCTTTCCCATAATTTTTTAAGAGAGAGAGGAACAGTGAGAGAGAGAGAGAAAGAAAGATTCAATTTTATTAGTTTTTTATGTGGCTTCTGTTGCTCCAAAACTTTGTTGCTATATGTGGTGCTGAGGTTCAAACTCACATGGCAGGAAGTGCTGTAAGTGCTGAGCCACCATTCCAGCCCCTTTTCCCATAATTATTGAGGGAGGGGGGAGAATAATACACTCAAAAGGGGTGATGTGTGTTTGTTTGCTTTAAGAGATTGGAAAATTAGTTGAGAAGAACATGAAGACTGTCAATGTAATTAGGATTTTTTTTTTAATTCAGAAAAGCTTTTTAAAAATATAAAATGTAATTTTAATGTGTATTGGGTGAGTATTAGATGAATACCTACTGTGATAAAATGGTCTTACAAGGCATCAAGGAAAAAGAACAAGAGAATTGTAAAGGTCAAACACGAGAGACAATACTGAAGCCTACAATTATGTGAACAGGTAGCTACAGATTTGCTGTGATGAATTCCTGGAGAGTTGATCCTCAAAGATTATATCTTCCGATATGCAAAATGCATGCCTGTGTACCTTTGAAAAGTTTCTTTTGAGGAGTATTAGTCATCTGATACAGCATAAATGAGGATTTTATCATATAATTGTGGCCAGACTGAAAGCCAATGAATGGTCTTGGTTCCACTATCATTTTTCTTTGGCTAAAACCCTCACCTTGAGAGCTAATAATAGTGTAATAAATAAAACATCCAGAATAAGGAGGAATGGAAGAAAGGACAAAATAAATATAGCAACAACAATTAAAAGAAAAAAAAAAAGAAAGTAAAGAAAATGTCCAGGAGATATATACAAAGATAGTAGATTAGTTACAGGTAAAGTATACAAAATACCATAGGTAGCTGAAGTGTTTTTTACAAAGTATTTCTATAGAAGATGGATTTGGAGTATATTTTTAAAGCCTGGGGAAACGCAAAATGGTAGAAGGCAATGCATGAGTTCTGCCCCGTGGTGTTCTCCTTTGACACATGAGTACCTTTAAACATAGCCTGATGGCCCACAAGCCCCAGGAAATGGCTCTTCATAGCTAATTATCCAAAGCCTTGAGGAAGCCATGCTGTGCAAAGTCAATTCAACTTTGCCTACTGCAGCCGGAAGCTACTTTAGTTAAGCCTTAGTCATGGTGCTTCTAATGAAAGGGGCAAAGCAGAATAAACCTGCAAGTCCAATTCAGTAAAAGCAAACAACACTGCGATAGGTAAAGGCACACACCAGCCACAGTGAAGAACACCCTTGCTATTCTTTCTCTAGAAGCCCAAAGTGTAAAAGAGATTGATTGCTTTGTATTCACTTCAAAGATAAAACTCATTTGACTGATTCAAGCTTACAACTTATCCAAACTGTTGTTATCCTTTGCTCATAAAGAAAGCATGCTATTTTAAAATTGAGCAGGAAAAAAAAGTATATATCTGGTAACAACATTATTTTTCAATGAATTTTATTTTCATAGAATTAAGACATGGAAACATGTATAATATACCATAAAATGAACATAATATTAATAATGAATAAAAAAATACTGACTTTCTCACTCAATAGTCAAATACTTGACTATTGGCTCCAGTGAATGCCCATTCTGTCCCCAGAAGAGACCAACACAAGGTTTCCCATTTGCACCACTCCCATGGGAGCCCACCTACCACCTGGTGGCAAGCCACTCAATGCGTGGATTCTTTCATAATGGTGGCAGCAATTTCCTTTCTTTACTAGAATTGTCATATTCTGAATATCCATTTCCCTTCTTGGCCCACGTTCCTTCAGCTGGTTTTAGATATACAGGACATCTGAATCACCATCTTGATAGCTTTACATCATCACTTCTGACCCAAGAAACTCAAAATCAACAAAGAAGACTGTCAATGGGCTTGTGCCACAGAATTTGCTGGAATTACAATGGTCTCATCAGAAACAGATAATCTGGCATAACAGGGAAACGTCCTATCTCCATACTAGTGGAGATAGCAGACCCTGTAATATTGCATTAAGACCCGTAAGATGGATCTCAGGTCTGAATAGGAAATTAACATATAGCACATTTTGTCGTAGCCTTAACCCTCACCTAAGCACAGGAGTCAAGTGAGGAAGTGGAAATGACTTCTTTCACTCTTACAACTAAAAACACTGGTGATTATTATTTTTTAGAATCTTTTCAGGAAGCTTTAGATTCATACAGGTTAGATTGTCGTAGTTTCTAAGGTGCAATTCTGCTAGCAGGTGCGCGAAAACAGTTTCCTTGAGTTGAAAGATGAGACACTGCTTGGTTTCTCACAACACTGTACCAACGAGGATTACTCCTTTTAAAGGAATGGATTCTGCTTAAAAGGCAATAGAGTTGGTAGTACACTCTAAGGTCAAAGAAATCCGTGTCTAGAGCCCGGGAGTTGTCTAGGGTATCTCTTTGCATTTGGTAACATGGTAAAAATTAAAGGAACACTTAGTAAGAAAGAAATTCATGGAAGAGTGAAAAATTTCGGGATTAATTGTTTGACTCAGTCTACCAGATACAGAACCAAGATAACTTGAGGTACAAAGGAAATATGTAACAATTAAAAAAAAATAGATTTTTTTAAAACAATGAAGTTTCAGTTTTAGGCTTAACCAAGAAAATCAAACAAATATGAAGAACATAGCAACTGCACACATAATGCTCTTCATAATTATTGCAGAAATTGTTGATAATGCCTCATGTTGACGAACACATAATTTATCAATTGTTTTCCATTCTTAATTTTACTATTATTTTATGTAAAAACACTGGGTGATGGTTATCTTCATAATTTATTGTTCTGATTAAAGATTTTTTGGTACTAGGAATTGAACCCAGATGTGCTTTACCACCACTGAGCCACATCCCAAGCCTCCCACCTCTTTATTTTATTTTATTTTATTTTTTTGAGACAGGGTCTCATTAAGTTGCTTAGGGCCTCACTAAGTTGCTGAGGCTGGCTTTGAACTTGTGATCTTCCTGCCTCAGACTCCCAAGTTGTCCACTGCCCCCAGCTGAGGTTAAGGAATATATAAGTAATTTTGTGACCAAAGTAAAAGAGAAATTTACCTCATTTTGTTACTATCCTATTTAGGAAGAGGTGGGCATCTCCAATTGTTCCAAGATAGGCATTTTAGTAGGCACCATTATTTGGTGACATGCAGAGTTAAATATGTATAGGATGATATATGAGCTTCCCTGGCAGACAAAGGGGTGGACTGTGCTGGCTTGCTTACTAATTGCTTTCCTGTAAACCCAAACTCACCTTCTATGACTCTCCCTTTAAAACCAAGATGGGAATTCTGCAAACTATGCACGTATACCAGCCACCCTTGCTGATTGGCTTACTTTGAAGTTCCATCATTGGAAATCATTAGAGGAAAATGGAAGATAAATGAAGAAGATATTCATGGGGCTGGAGCAGTGGCTCAGCGGTTATGGCGCTTGCCTGGCATGCGCAAGTATATGGGTTCAAACCCCAGCACCACGTACACAGCTAAGTGTCAGAGCAATGAAAGCCATGTGAAAAACTAAAACCAAATAAAGTTGATTCTGTCTTTCTCTCTCTCTGTCCTTCTGTCTTTAAAAAAAAAAAAGAAGAAGATATTTATTTATTTAGTTAGTTTACTGTTACTCTCAAAAATGCTCCGTCCACGGCTATTGGCTTCAACTACCTGCTGCTTTTGATGCTGCCATAACAACATAACATAACATAACATAACACAACATAACATAACATAACATAAAATAACATTACTGTAGCTCCTGGTGGTACTAGAAAAAGCTCTGTGGTGCCCTTTCTTGGAACAAGTTTTTCTGGGCCCTTCTTTAGAGCTTCTGAAATCCATGTGGAGGTAAGCAGTGCACCTACCCAGAGATGTGAGCACCATTCCAAAACTCCCTGCCATGAGCACAAGGGTCCTAGCAATCCTCAATATATGGAGCTTGTGCTCGTTGAGGCATGGCCTTTAAAAGACTTACAAAATCACATTTGGGACATATGACTTAATATCAGTTCAGAATTATCCAGACTTCTCTCATTTCCTGCTGCAGTGGTTTTGAGAGCCTCATGTTGAGAAGGCAGAGTCACAGGATTAAAACAGCATAAATTGCTCATCTCCATAGAGAGGTCAGTTACTTCTGACGTTTACTCAGGCACGTAGTGAAATGGGTTTGAATGACATACAAATGCATTAGAGTTAAGGCATTGAGATTTTGTACCACAATACGATCTATTCTGCCCTGATAAATAACAGAAATCAGCACCAACATAAACGATGTACTATCAAAATATGTAGCGCTGGCATACTGGCAAAAATGAAGGAAATGCAGTTTGAACAATGTCTCAAGTAACATGATGGCAAAACATAGTAAAAGTGTTTCCTGAATAAATCTAAGAGCTAATGTGTAAGGAATCCGCAAGTCTTGGGGAAAAGTTAGGAAATAGAATTCTACCTGTGTGTACTCACTATTATTGTGGTTTATCATATCAAAAGGAAAATGCTGGGGCTGGAGCAGTGGCTCAGCAGTTACTGCGCTTGCCCAGCATGTGCAAGAACACGGGTTCAAACCCCAGCACCCACATACACAACTAAGTGTCTGAGCAATGAAAGCTATGTGAAAAACTTAATAAAAATGGACTATTTCTCTCTCTCTCTCTCCCTCTCTCTCTCTTTCACTGTCCCTCTTTCTTTTTTTTTTTAAAAAAAGAGGGAAACGCTGGGTAGAAGAGTGGAGGTATGAGCCTCTTGTTTCAGACAAGAGAAGACTAAAAGGGGGAAAGCTTTTTTGTTCATACATGATACTTCAAGCATTTAGCCCATGTAAAAGTCTAAGAGAGAAATTGAGGCTTCATGTGTATACATCTCTGTCTCTCACCATCCATAGGCTTCCGGTTGGAGCTGTCCGGCCCTTGCCCTTGAATCCACTCAGTTTTTCTGAGTGACCTACATGGCAAGTGTATAAACACTAACCACAGGGGGGGAAAATGAAGTTTCTCTCATACATTTCACCAGATCCCACAAAAGCTTGCTCTGCTCCTGTGTTTCGAGGATGCCCAGACTACACTGTACACTGTTCCTCTGTGCATCTGTCCTTGTAGAGGATTCTACCATGACATAGCCCCATGACTTCTTCCATTCTGATCTCAGCTACCTCTATAACACACAGCTGATGGAGGGTGAGCATTCAGCAGCAGATTTATCAGAAGCAAGCAAAGAAAGTTCCCAAAACATAGGAGGGGTCCCAAAGAGGTTACTGTTGGTGGCTGCCTAGGGTTTTTATACTGTTTTAATGAGGAACTATCCTTTCAATGGAGAATCCATCTTGAGTTTTCTCTTTTTCTTCCTCAAGTTAAGGTACACAATTTCAATTTCTTATTCCCATGATGTATAGTCTAATGTCTTTGTTAGCTTGTCTCTTAAAACACAAAAACTACATGTGTTAAAAACAGTTCTTTGAGATTAACTAATGTTAGGGTAGTCAAGAAAACACCATTGCCTCATGAGGCTATATCAGAATGTATGGGTGTTCTAGTGTGAGTGGGTCCTTCCAGTCAGGCATCCAAAAGCAAAAGATAAGCTTCACTCTATCATTTAAATATGCTGTGGTGGGACGCCATTCTCTGAGATCCCCATTTCTTTCTACCTATAGGAAGTCTTTCTCCTGCCTCTTATTGACTTCATTAATTTTTATTTTATTTTATTCAGAAATTTATTTTTTGAACATCAAATAAACTTCTAATGAAATAATATATATATATATATATATATATATATATATATATAAATCCTGAAAATTAGATTTACCTCCAAGAGCCCCCCAATTAACCATCCTTATCCTTCCCCCCTCCTTCCTAATACATCTCTACAAATGCCTTAGGTTGACTTCATTATTTTGACATATGCTAGATATTCTGAAGATCTGAGTAAGAAGTAAAAGCTTCTGCCAACTCTCATAGCCTTCTGCTGAAAGGGAATTTTAAAAAAGAAATACTCTTACACAATGGCTCTCACACAAATATAAAATGATCTTGCGTCAATGATTTCAGATAACTCATCAATTAAAGACGGTATTGAAAAGATGCTGCAAAATGCTCAAATGGGGATTTAATTTACAGAAATTTGTGTTTTCTACTGGAAAACATTATTTTGTGCTTATATGAACAGGAATCATTTGCAAAACCATGTAGGAAGCATTTTCATTTCTTTGAGATTTTCACAAGTAAACTATCATGTCTACAGAATTGTAAAATAACAAAATCATATAATCCAAGGCAAAGATTTTTATTGAATCAGATAATTTCTGGATGGTTTACAAAACAATGCAAAAGTGTTTCATTGAAAGGTGATCCAATATTCCCATTTGCTCATTTCAAAGTCTTTTATATTTTTTTACTGTTACACCATTAAAGTCATCCTTCATTAAATAATCTGCTTCACAGAAAGATGCAAAGTTTCTGATAAATCGAAGACCCTTATATGCAAATAAACATTGGGAGAATAGCTACCTAGAAGAGGAACTTTATATTCTACATGTAAATATATTTTTGGGTGAATTAGATTTACTGCCATATTAGCAGGAAATAACTGTAATTATTTTTTGCTAATAACTCTTCAACCTCCTTTTGGAATTGTATTCTTGGGCATTGCCTATTGCTTTCCTAGTGATTACCAGACAACACATGAAGAATTTATTTTTCATGGTTATAAAATCCAGTTTCAGGAAACTGCCTTCCTTTCTTTCCCACATCAGACCTAATTTTGATTGGAAAATCTGAAAGAGCATAGAAGGATATGGTCAGTTCTACTTCTAATTCTAGTTCCTATTCAAACAGGCTGTTTGGAAGCCCTCCTCTCTCTGAAATTATGAAAATACGTACACTGGTCCCAAGAAGTCCCAGCTTCTTTGAAATGATCAAGAGGCTCCTGTGAAATTCCTCTGGGCTAAAATGACTCAGGAGAAAGCTAAAGGGCTCTGCCCCCACCCTGACAGGGGCCAAAGAAGTTGGAAGCAAAGGTCTCCTACTTCCTCAGGCCTATCACTGGCCAACTAAACCTAAGTATGCATATTCCTCATTTTTGTTTTTCTTCTCTGTCTCTTCTTCTTTACAAAAACTTGTTTTTTGGGATTTGCAAGGTGGAATCTTTGAAACAATTAAGTTTCTTCCATCTTCTTTAAAAACTGGCTTGCTATAAAACCTCCTTTTCTACCAAGTTGATTCCAAAAATTTTTGGAGCAGAAGGCATTGTGGCCTAGATCCTTTCTTCCCCAGGCAGGAGCTGTGCAAGCTGGTAACACTCCTTCCATGATATCCAGTAGTTAAGGCTGTGGTCCTTCCTGTGGAAGCTGTGGGAGATAAAGGGAAGGACAGGTTCACTGGACTGAGGCTGCAATCAGGCACTGGTGCCTTGTGACACGGTGTGCTTCAATTTTGTATCCTGGGATGGGGCACTGCTGCTTCCAAATGCCCTCTTGTGATTTCTCCAGTTTTTGGTTGTCCGAGCCCTACCTTTCTGGTATAGTGTCCTAATGCCCTGTTATTCTTCCAGAAGAGACCCTCCCAAGAGACACAATCTATCAGACTCTTGTGTCATGGCCACATCTGGCTTGGAGGACAATAATGCTAATACTTAGACCTTTTGTGCCATTCTCAGAGCAAGCTCTTCATTCTCTTTTGTTTACCCACAGGAACCTTTAGTCATAGCTTTGCACCTTTAAGCTTTCAGATAAAGCTTAGGCACTGGGTTCTCAGCCCCTCAAACTCCAAGGAATGCAGTTCAAGAATTCGGTCCTTCTTCAGTCCTTCCCTTTTACTTGATCTAAAATGGTAAAAAGGGAAATGGTAACCACAGGTTTTCAAATACTTGGGGTAAAGGAATCTTCACTGTTGATTCTTTTCAAATTCTGTAAATAAATTCTCTTCACAGGAAAGAAAAATATTTTCTTCCTATCTTTTTCTCAATGAAGGTCTTATCACTATTTCATGGCTGGGGACTTCCGCAAAACTGAGGCAGCATGAAGACTGCCCCAACTCCACTTTTAAAACTGAGTTCTTTAGATTAAGTCAGAAAGACTTCAGACATGTCACTCAGAGTAACAGTCTTGAGTTCATTGAAAGGGTAGGAAAAGGGGACACTCGAGAGTGAGAGTGGGTCCTCTCTTACACTTTAATTTTATTGGGGATCCCAGAGAAATTTCCAGAGAGCCCCACATCTTGACTTGACTGACAGTAGGATGACATTGTACTTTCAAGTGCCCACTGCCATGACAACTCTAGATCACTTTGACCCATGCTGACCAGTTCTAACTGGATTCTTAACTATAAATCCATATATATTTTATGGTTAGGAAGAATTATCCTTATCTCCCTGAGATTCAGGGTGTGGTCTGTGACAAAGGTCTCAAAAGTTACCTCCTTTAGGGTAACTTGGGTTGTTCTTATCAACACAAGCCATAGGCCTGCCTTTGTCCTGCAGATAACAGGAAGTTTGCTGAGGAATGTGATGTATTCTTTCAACTTAGGCCAGGCAGACCTGGAGGAAAATTACATCTTGGGAAATAAAGCATGTGGGGGTCTTTACAGTGACCCCATTTTATAGAATCATTCCATTAACCTTGTATTCCCACTATTTGAATCTGTCCCCTCTCATAAGGAAGGAGAGATTAACAAGAGATAAGCATCCACGTTTACTTAATAAAAGATTTATATGACACAGGATTCTTCAGAAATGAAGACTCAAAGAAAAATGGAAACTTGTGTATTCGTATGCTAAGATTATAGAGAAGTGGACAGGTTTAGACAAGTTTTAAAGCAAGTATGAACTCACAGAACTAGACACGGAAACTTAGCAAGGCCTGTTTGTTCAGATTCTTCTCTGTGTCCCTGAGTCTCCACATATAAGATTGCTCCTTTTATCTGGGTATAGAGTAGGTACTTCTCCCATGAGAATTTTATGACTGACTTTAGGAGAAAATCAGAAAATTATTTTCTAGATATGATGGCCTGCTTCAGGGAAGAAAGGGTGTCGGGAAGTGAGTGATGTGTCTGGTTCTGTAACTTCCTCAAATGTCAAGATGCTGTATTTTGGCATAGTGTGTCATGACCCCATCACTAGCATTTGCTTGTATAGCCAGGTTGTACATGATGAATAAAAATGAAAAAAAAATTAGTTTGTGGCCTACTCCACTGCACATTCTGAATAGGTGACCGTGTTATTCAGTTTTCCATTGCTATGACACAATATCTGAAAATCAACTGAAAATGAGGGAGGCTTTATCATGGCTCACAGTTTTCATAGCTTTCAGTGAAACTCAATTATTCCTGTTGCTTTGGACCCATGATGAGGCGAAATATCTTGGTGGGGAGTCTATGGGGACTAGGAAGCAAAGAAAGAGGAAGGGATGAGGACCTCACTATCTTCCTCAAGGGCACACCCCTAGTGACCTGACCTCCACCATCTAGGCCCCATCTACCAAAGGTTCCACTAGTAGTGCCACCCTAACATCTTGCCTTTAAAACATGAGTCTTGGCACGTTTAAGGTCCAAACCATAAGAAGATCTAGTACCTTACCTGAGGATGTGAGTGTCCCTGGCATCAAATATCTTGTTCTTTTTTGCTGGAGCCCTTGCTAAAGCTCTAATACAAGAGATGTAGTTGCATTTAACATCTTCTTGCATAAATTATCCCAGAGTGGGTATTGTGGAGCTCTATATGAGTTCCACGTAAGAGGAGATATTTTTAAGAGTAAAAGCTTACCAAATTTGCTGTGGCCTTCCTCATCAGGTGATGTGTCCCTTAGCACTTGCATAGTTTATAGAGAGACAAGATAGCCATTTATTTGCACGTCATCCTGGGAGTTAGAAGATTGATTTAGTTGACTTTGCATTCCTGTATTTTATGATTATTAGAGTTAAATGGCAATGGAGTTTGAATATTAAGTGTTTCCCAAAGACCCACATGCTAAAGATTTGGAACCCAGACTCTAGCGGTATTGGGAGGTAGTGGTACCTTTATGAGCTGGGACCTACTTGGAGGAAAATAGGTCCTTAGGGGTGTGTCCTCAAAGGAGATCTTGGAACTCCAGCTTCTCTTCTTTCTGTCTTGCTTCCCAGCTACCACTACGTAGCTCCCAACATGATGTGTTGCCTTCCCCAGGCCCAAAAGTCACAGAGACAGTTGACTATGGATCAAAACCTCCCAAACTATAACCTCAAATAAACCCTTCCTTTTATCAATCTGATTATCTCAGGAATTTTATCATGATAATGGAAATCTGGCTAACACAGCACCTTCTAGTACATATAAATATTATCATTTTCTTTATTTCTGTAGATTTTGAAACTGAAGGATTGTGAAATAAACTATGAGTTAAAATACACTATTCACTCAATCACTCACTCAAAATATTTTTTGAAAAGCTAATATACGTTGGTCACATACAGGGGAAATTAAGTTAGCGGCATGACATTGTCCCTGTATTTATAGAGCTGACAGTAGGGGGATGAAGTAAACAACTAAAATCTCTAGGGGGTTCCCACCCCCTTACACAAGCTCGCCTACTTAAAAGTTCCTCATTTGAAATGGATCATAAACCAAAATAATTTTTTCAAAGGTAATTTCAAATGACAAATCACTGGCAATTTGATGTAAATCAAGCTAGTATTAGTAATGAATTCATGCATGTCGCATTTTATATAGGAGAATGTAATTCACTTATTACACTTTGTCAGTTGCAAAGAGCTGCCTGGGTCTGCACACACAATTTCCTCTGAACTGCATCCTGCCTTTGTCAAAGTGTGCTTTTTCCTGTCCTGGAGAAAACAGAAGGCACAGCAGCATAAATTTAGACTGAGTCGCTCAGAACACAGCACGCCTAAGCCCTGTGCCCTTTCTATTTGCAAAGTATTTAAATGCCTTTACAAGGAAACAGGTTAGGAAGGAAGGACTGCCTGCAGAATTACGAGCAAGTGTGTAGCTGTGTATTATTTTTTCAGTTGGTTAACTGAAAATCAATTTCCTATTTTAAAAGCAGACCCATCAAAGGCAAGTGTCCAATTTTGAGCTAAGCTCAACAATATTCTTTTCAATAAAATGTCTTTCTGCCTCTTTCCCTTTTCTCATTTCAACATCCCGTTACATATTTCCAAAAGCTCAGCTTTCAAACTTGGTGTGTGCTATAATTGTGCGGAATAAAAAGCTTTGAAAGGCCACAAAGAAAAGTATCACTTGCCTCAATCTCTGAGGAGAGGCCCCTTTGAATTAAGGCTGATTCCACCTGCGAAACCTGATTGAGCCTGAATTGATAATGCCTTGGTGTGGTGGGTTTCCTTGCTGTCTTTCCCCGTACATTTCTTTCATTTCAGGATGCATTGTGGGCCATTATCCGATCTTCATACCCGCATGAGCGATTACCAAAATGCTGTGAAAGAGAAACTAAACCCTTAAAAAGAGATATTCATTGAAGGCTCCTAGGAATCATATGCCAATATTCTCTGCCGATTGTTGGGATTCAAAGCCAAATGCTGGAAGCATCCAAAGGAATTTGACTTTACCTCACAAAGGTTCTTATTTATCTCTTCTTCAATGCTTGCAGCTCTTGAGACTAGAGGTTTTCATTTTCATTTTTCATTTATATCTTCACATTCTTCTTTTTTTGTGTGGCACTGTGGATTGAACACAGGGGCTTTCACAAGGCAGGCAAGTGCTCCACTTGGAAGCTTTATCCCCAGGCTTTTTTATATATTTTATGTTGAGACAGAGTCTTTCTGATTTACCCAGGCAGGACTCAAACTTGAGATCGTTCTGTCTCAGACTCCTGAGTATCTGGGTTTACAGGTGCCCACCACCACGCCCAGCACCGTTAGGATTCTTTAGTTGTATCTACAGTGTGATCTAGCAAAACACACTATAAAGACACATTTTTTAACAAATGCCCTTTCCTCCCAAATCTGCGTCTAGACCTTAACTTTGCAAAGAATATCTCTGTGCTCTAAGGCATTTTGAGCAACCTGTAATAAATAGTGAGATCAGCAGAATAAGGAACAAAAGCAGAAAAGTGGCTAGATGAAGGCAGAGCTGGAAATGGAAATGCTTCCCATCTGGTACAGACTATGGTGTAGCAAGGAAATCAGACCCACTTCCTTCTTCATTCAGTCATCAGATGATATGTCACCCGCTCTAAAGTCATGGGTATGAAAAAATACAGGAAGGAATGGCTATGACAGCACTATGTGAGACAGAGCAAATGTCCATCTGGTTTAGAGCGGACACAATACACGGGCTGGAGCAGTGGCTCAGTGACTACAGCACTTGCCTGGCTTGTGCAAGGATGCAAGTTCAAACCCCAGCACTGAAGCAGAGCAAAGTTCGGCAGTCAGAGTAGATGTGAGTAGATAAGGAGAAAATCAACTGATGGTCATCTTTCCTGAGAGGGCAAAGACATCCCCCAATGCTAATAAGGGTCTGACAAGGTAGGCCCAGATGCAGACACTCCCTGCTGCTAAGGAAGGAACCACATTCTTTCTATTGACACCTAAGGCTTGAACCAAAGACTGGATCAGCATTCCCGCGCCTGTGTCCTAGCTACAGGGGCAGGGAAGCAGTGACCAATCCAGGAGAGGATGCCATATAAAAAGGGCAAACATCACTGCCTCATCTGCTCTGTCCCTTTCCACCACTCTGGGGGAAGTCTTTTCCCTATGCTTTACTTTCTATAAAGTAAAATCCATCTACTACACTTGCCTCGGTGCCCCTCGGTTTAATTCTTCTACTCCGAGAGGACACGAACCCGACATCACTGGGATCAGCACCACGTTCACAACAAAGTGTCAAAGCAATGAAAGCCACATGAAAAACTAAATAAAATTGATTCTCTCACCTCTCACTCACTCGCTTTCTCTCTCTCTTTCACTGTCCCTCCAAAAAAAACCAAAAAAACAAAAAAACAGGTAAAATATGGGGTCTGGAAAAGTAGAATGCTTGCCTGGCATGTACCAGATTCTTTGTTTGGTCCCCAGTACCACATACACAAATAAATAAAAGAAAAACAAAAAACAGATTTAAAAAATTAATTCTTTTTCTCTCTCTGTCTCCCTCAAAAAAAAAATAGATAAAATATGGCGCATACAAACACAGCCCCAATGGGTATATTCAAACATGATTGTAAGAAACAAGGTAGGAAGAGAAGTGAAACACAGAAAACCACATAGTGTACGATTCTATTTATGTAACATACCAAGAAAAGGCAAATCCAGAGGAACAGAAGGTAGATTAGTGGTCATCTGGAGTTGGGGTTGAAATGGGGATTAACTAAAAATAAGCAGAAAGGATCTCATTGAGGCAGTGAGAATGGTCTAAACCTGATTTATGGCAATGGTTTATGGTAACTAGTAAACTTACTAAAAATCACTGAATTATCTACTATTAAAATGCTCAATTTAATGGTGTATAAAGTTTATCACTGTGAAGCTGTTTTCAAATAAATTCTACGTGGAGGGAGGAAGCGATGAAAAGGCCAGAGGAAGAGAAAACCTTGGGGAAGAAGGCTGCAATCCTTTTCCCCCGCTGCTGAAACACAGCATAGGAGTGCAGACTGAGAACAACACAAATGGATTCTCCTCTGGCAGCCGGAAGTCAAGTCCGCCTCACTGGGTTGCAGTCAAGGGGTTAGGTCCCAGGGGAGATCTCAAGCCCCTACCCATTTCAGCTTCTAAAGGTCTCCTGCGTTCCATTCCAGGCTCCCAGTCCTGTCCCCTGTCTCCAGGAGTTGTGGATCAGACCCATGTTTCTTACTTACACAGTACAAATAATGATTGCACTCATCCCAGGGCTAGGGGACGCAGGAGGCATGGGACTGAGTTGTATCGTAGGTTTCTAAGTTAACAATTCAAATCTTGTGTGAGCTTTCATCCAGCAGTGCTTCCCAGCATCTGATGTCCAGGTTCAAAGAAATGAATTGTCCTAGCAGTCTACACTAGGCAGGAGGCAGAGAGCAATCTGAAGGCACAGCCTGGAGGCTTCTGTGTGACCCACCAGAAACCCTCCATAGCAACATCTTCCAAAAAGACTGTGTTTATTTTTAGCTTTCTCATTAAATAAGTGTGTATGTAATTATGTAAGTATGTGTGTAATTAAATAATATCTTTGATTAAATTATATATTTGATGCGCATATATATCCAAATATATATATTTGGAATTATTAAGGTGACAAAATGAACACCATAAAAGCCACACCCAGCTGTAGAATACAGTTACCAATTACCTCCACAGACACCCACCTGTACGCCACTTCCGTATTCCACTCGTGTATGCCTTCCTAAGAGGTGAATACCTCCCAGAATCTATTGTTCACTTATTTTGTATTCACAAAGTTTCCAAATACATCATGTGATAAGTTTACTTGGGTACTCATAAATTGATAATCATATTGTATATAATCTAAAATACGCATTTTTCCTTTACAACATCATTCTTGCTCTTGTCTGAAAGTTGTGTAGATTGTAGCTATGATTCATTCATTTTCTCTGTGGTGCACTGGTCTATTGTGTTAATATGTTGAACTTCCTTTATTCTCTCCCCAGGAGTTGTTTTTCATGTTTTGCTTTCATGAAAAGTCCTCTTCTGAGCAATCTTTGACATTGTTCTGGATGGTTAGGAATAAATATTTTTATATTTATATACAAGATTGATGGATGTACAAATATTTACCTTTATAAGATGGTGACAAATTATTTTCCAAAGTAGTAACAGCAATTCTTAATCACAGGAGCATTGCATAAGAATCTCTGTCCTTGCTGGTTTGGTACTCTAAGGCTTCTTTGCATTTCTGTGGAAGCACTGGTGTGCCTAGGCATACCTGGGTGTTGGTGGCTACATTAGGAAGGCTGGGATGACTGCTGTCCCACATGCACTTTCTGATTCACCACAAACTGTGGCTCTTTCTGTAATTGCTGCTGCTGTTGGTATGGGATCCGGAACTGCAGGATTTAACAGGAAAGTCAGGTAGCAGTTAATGCCACATGGAAAAATTGGACCATGGAGAAATAGATAAAGGGAAGGAACTCTCAAAAACTCTTCTCTCTTCCCAGACCCAAGAGTAATCCTGGAAATTCCATTGCATTTGTTATGGCTGTTTTGTTTGCTGTGCAAGAGATTGAGCCCAGGGCCTCAAACATGCAAACACTTTCCCACTGAGCTTTACCTTCACCACCAGCTCAAACCCAGTACTTCTATCCACATTTTCAACGATTCATTCAGCCTCTGTAGGTTCATTCCCATTACAAAATATTAGCTGTGTTTTTAACTTATTATTTTATTTTCCCATGTAAATACATTCTTCCTCCCTGCCACACTTTTATTCTTCTCTTCCACCTGTTGCTCTGTGATGATACCCAGTCATGAAGCATGAGTAAATCAATTTTTGCAATGGTTAAGCAATGGGTAATCTCTTTTTTCTTAGTGTCCTGACTATGCTTGGATTCTTCAAAAATAATTTTTACCATTATCTTGCACTCAAACTTATGATTGAATTTCCATTGGGATTGCATGAAATTTACGAAGCAGTTAGGAGAGAAATGGCAAATACCAGCTCACAAATCTATGTCTATTCATGGTCATGGTATATCTTCTCATTCATGTAGATGTACTTTAACAGGAAATCTTTTGTTACTGATTTTCTCAAGCACTTTAACTTCTTTTGCTATTAGAAAGATGACTCTTCAAGAATTATATTTTCTACAGATCTGTTTTAGGTCTATTAAAATGCATGTGAGTTTTGCATTTCACCAATTATTCAGTCAACATTCTAATTCTATCTATTACTTATCATCTTTACAGTACATTTTTCTGTGTAGAAACTTTTGCCATTTACAAACAATGATAGTGATGCCTGTGATGTCGGGTTCGTGTCCTCTAAGAGTAGAATTAAACCAAGGGACACCGAGGCAAGCATGTAGATGGATTTTATTTTATAGAAAGTAAAGCATAGGGAAAAGAGTAGACTTCCCCAGAGTAGTGGAAGGGGACAGAGCAGATGAGGCAGTGATATTTGCCCTTTTTATATGATGTCCTCTCCTGGATTGGTCACTGCTTCCCTGCCCCTGTAGCTAGGACACAGGCGCGGGAATGCTGATCCAGTCTTTGGTTCAAGCCTTAGGTGTCAATAGAAAGAATGTGGTTCCTTCCTTAGCAGCAGGGAGTGTCTGCATCTGGGCCTACCTTGTCAGACCCTTATTAGCATTGGGGGATGTCTTTGCCCTCTCAGGATAGATGACCATCAGTTGATTTTCTCCTTATAGACCCAACCCACATTGTTCTGCCTACGTTGACTGCCTAACTTTTTCTGCCTCAATAGCATAAAACTTCTCTGGGCAGGCTGTTTCCTTCATTGAAAGGTTTTTGACTACCAGTCAGTTTGATAGTTACAGAAATATTCAGACACTTTGATTTTACTTGGTTTACATTATAAGCCTTATGTTTTTCTCAGCATTTCACAATTTCATTGAAACTTATTGGTTCATGGAAAGAAATACCTAGAGTTTAGGACAATATAATATTAAGTTAGGGAGAAACAGAAAATATACTGACTTTTTCTGCAACACTTCAACATAGTCCTATGTAATTTCCAAGCACATTAGTTTGTTCATTATATATATATATATATATATATATACATATATATACATACATACACACACACACATACACATACATACATTCTGGACATGGTGTGTATTACAACATGATAATCAAGCTAGATAGAGACCTAACCTGAAAGGAACTTAAGGTTCTTTTCAAAAAAGAAAAGAAATGCATCTAAAGTAAGTAAAATTCAAAACAGGAGGTGCTCTGTGACAACTGAAAGGTTTGCAATCCTGGGACAGGCGTTCAGAGGACAATGGGAAGTGTCAGACAAGAATGGTTGGAAGATATCAGGAACTCTTCGATACAGATTTCCTATTACAGTAGCAAGCTCAGGTTTAGCAGTTTCATTAGCCTCACTCCTAGAATGTGATGAACATTCACAGACAGCAGAGCAACAACATGAAGCTCCCTGGCCTCTCTGGGCCAGGAAGGTGTAAAAAGATGGACTAGCAGCTACGCATCTGCTGTAAGAGTTAGTTCAAGCCAAATGTGAAGAAGGCTGAAAAAAAAATTGAGCAATGAAAATTACAATTTGTCTGTGAACTCTCAAAATAGCTGGTTGATGTTTAAATTTAAGTGAGGGCCTAGAAAATGGAAAATAATAAAATAATTAAGGTACTATCCAAAATGTCTATTAACTATGAATCTGTTGCTATATTACGAGTACCCTGCTAGATATTTTTATAGCTAGTATTTTACTTCGACAGAAAAGGAATAGATCTTATCAGCTCATTTTTCTAAATGAATGTTTCAATCATGGTTGTCAGTTGCCAGCTTGGAGAAGTTATACCAGGAAGTGGACAGAAATCAAGACACTCTAGAGGGAGGAAATAGCAAATTCTGCCTCATAGAAAGAGTCCATCAGGACCCTCTGCTTAGCACTTGTGTACCTGAGCTCTGCACCATACCCCAACTGTCACTGGACACTGTAAAACCACCACAAATTCATTATTAGCTCCTCCTTCTTCCTTGCGGCACTTATTGAAGAGTTCTAGATGAGAATATGGGATAATCCATGTTCAGCTGTGGGCAGTACGCAGGAAAGAGAGATTTCATTTCTTTTCAGCATTCAAAAAAGAAGAAGTTTCCTAACTCCCACATAAATTCTCAGAATTGGATATTTTCCCCAAATCACAGAGTATTTCATGCCCAGGGGCATGCAAGCAGATACTACTCTCAAAGTGACTTCAGTGATGAGGAGAGCTATGCTTTTCAGCTTCAGGTCTGTTTGACTTAAAATTTCATGTTTGAGTAAAAACCACCTGGAATTGATTCAGTGCTGATGAAGTCTACATAAAATTTAAGTTATAGGAAGTACATAATTTTTGCATGAACGTAATAAGGGTAGATCTACCATTGGGTGTCTACCCTATACAAGAGAAAAGTGAGCAAGAAAAAAAATGGGGTTATATTATAATATTCCTAAAGTTTATACTCTAATTAGGGGTCATATAAAATAAAAGACTATCTGTCCGGTCCTGGCCGGCAGGGATGGGAAAAAGCATTCAACTAGACCCATTTGCTCTTAAGTTCTCCAAACTCTTTATTTCTCTCTTTACTGTGGCTAAAGGCCTCCAGGCGCTTCCCACCTTCCCTCTCTTTGAGTCAAGGCTATTAACGTTTAGAGTCCTTGTTTCTAATGCCATACCAGAGTCCTTATTTCTACAGCCAAGACTCCTACTGCCTGCATCTTCTACCATTGCTGATCTCTCTGCCATCTCTGCTGCTGCTGCCTCTCTGACTCTCTCAGGCAGCTGGCGGTGGTCTCTCAGGCAGCTTGCGGTCGTCTCTCTGCTTTCCTCCTGACTGCTGCTTGCTTCTTCCATGCTTCTTCTTCTCTGACTGCTTCAGGACAGACAGGGCTGCTTCCTTGCTTGCTTGCTTGCTTCTTGCTCTACCTGACTAGTCGCTACTCTATTTATCCGTTACAACAGCCAATAGGGGTACAGTGCAAACACGTTTATCCAATTGTACAAATGAGTGACCAAATAGCTTAGTCCTGAGGTCAGGCATTATGTCACTAAGGAAGATACAAGCCAGCTGGGTCAGAGTTGTTTACCACCAATTCTTTTACAAGCCAGCTGGACCTCACGTTGGGGGAATCCCCAACAACTATCTGGCTTAGTGGTGCAATCTTATAATCTCAGTGACTCAGGCAGGAGAATGGTGCTTCAGCAAGTTAGTGAGGCCCTAAGCAATTTAGGGAGACCCTGTGTAAAAAAAAAGACTAAGTAGGGGTGTAGTTTAACAATAAATTGCCTCCTGGATTCAATCCCCAATGCCATAAATTAAAATAAAATAAATAAAGGACTACCGATACATGGTATCATAGCTACTAAGTGAGTTTCAGTGCTAATAAGAACTCTGAACACTCACTATGTGGAAATCACACTGATAGTGGGCTAAGATATTCCAGAAAATTTCATGGGCTAGGTGGCTGGAATTTAGAAATGCAAGGGATGATCTTTCAAGCAAAAAATGATTTTCTGATTCAAAAAAAATTTAATACAAATCCAGGAGACCTGGACTAAGTGCATGAAATCACAATGAAACAGTCATTATTGTCACCAACTGTAACTATAAACCAAACCCCAGCCATCAGAATAGTGGGCAAGACTGCAAGGAGTCAGGAAGTAACTGGCTGCTTTCTAAAATAGTCTATTTCCTGGGGAGGGGGTGGACAGGCAAGGACTGAATGCCAGGTCTGCCGTGGGCAGCAGGTAAGCACCGAGCCACTGGGCAGAGAGCGGACCTCCAGCGAGACGTGCTCTCTAGGTGATCATCGACCCTGAGAGCAGATGCTGCCTAATAAACAGCCTGAAAGCTTTGGGCGGAAGGCAGTTGTGTGAGGTCTGAAATGTAAACAACTCAAACTCTGTGTTTTGTTGCTTCATGATAGAGTTCCATTTACACTGGCTTTGACCTTCTGAAAACATTGTCCGTGGCCTTGGAGCAGAGGAGGAATGCTGCCTTCTCAAGTGAAACTGCAAATAATGCTTCAATGAGGAATTATAAAACACGGCAACAAGGCATTATTCTAGAGAAGTGTCACTCAGTTCTGTTGGCCTCAGGTAGCCACCTGGAGAGGAAAATCTTTAGATGGACCAAGGACACTGATTATCAAAGTTCCAATGGCATCCAGGTGGGAAGACTTGGTTCCTTTTAACTTATTCAACAAAACATCATTTCTGACTGGGAACCCTTTGCTGGTGACTACAAGAATGACCTGTAAATGTGATAGTGTTGAGAGGCAAATAAATTCTAATAAATTCCACAGATCACTGATTTTCTGTTTGGCCTCACATGCAAATCGTTGCTGGGTTTTGTACGTTCTCCCTGCCTCTGCCACATGCGCACACACCCACACATGCATGCACACGCACTGACAAACATTCTAGTCTCTCATCCCTCTCCTCCTATAGTTCTGTAACCCTTCATAATGTCAGTCGCTTCCTGTTTTCAAAAGGAAAGTCAACATGTGACTTTCAGGGACCCGTCTAGTTAACGTGGGCTAGTGCTATCACAGCATCCTACTGAGATCCCTTATGATATTTATTATTATTATTATTATTATTATTATTATTATCAATTATTTGGAACTGGAACTGGGGATTGAACCCAGGGGTGCTTAACCACTGAGCCAGATCCCCAGTCCCTTTTAGCTTTTATTTTGAGACAGGGACTTGCTAAGTTGCTGTAGAATACTTTTCAAATACCCTATGTGTTCCTCAAGGACAGTGGTAAGTTCTGAGACACACATCATTAGGCAATTCTGCCATTGTGTGCACCTCATGGAGTTGTTCAAGACCACAGCTGTGGTAGCATGGGACATGCCTGACTGGCCAGCAATAATCATCACTGATTTTCCACCTTTATAATTCTTAATTGCTTTTAATTCCATTTCCAGGTCAATCATATGTGTGTCCTCTTACTGGAAGCATTTGCAGTAGACTTTTGTACACGTAGGGCATACACATAGCAGATTAACTCAAGCACAAAAGAAATTGATGCCACCAAGAACACAGGAGGCAAGAGATGCAGGAGGCTGCTCCCTCCAAGCTTGTCACAGTGTTTCACAGTAAACTTTCTTGTAAGTAGGTGGAGCATGCATAAAAACAATCGTGAACAACATAATATACTAAATACAAAACCAGAAATATAGTTGCTTTTCACTGCTTCTTACAAAGACTACTCTACATATCGTGTGTGCTAAACTTTGGCTGGCAGCCTGTCTGTGTGTTTATACCACATCCCCACTGGCAGGTGAATAAACACATCACGCTGTGACATTGTGATGGCTCTGACATCATCAGTTCCATTGTACTCATATGGAGACACGATCCTACCTGTGGTCTGCCACTACTCAACATTCCATTACATGCCACATGACTGTTTGTTTACTCATCTTTTCATTAGTTTCCTGACTGTCCTAGCTTTGTGACTCTGAGAGTGGTGGGACTGTGTTTATCTTATTTGCTGTTTCATTTCTAATGTGTAGCACAGAAAACATTCTGTATTAGTTGAATGATCAAATGAACAAAAAATTGAAATTTTTTGTATAGATTGTGGAGTCATTTACTTCCTATTAAGCAGGTATTAATATGTTTCCTGCACTGAATAAAAGGTAGACTCAAAGGGACTTCAGAGAGCTAATTTTATCTGAGCTACTTAATCTGGTTTCTTTTTCCTTTCAAAACAGAACAGATTCTCATTATACATGGAAATGAGTATCAGAAATTTTCTTGCTGTTTATGCCACATGTGAGTGCTATCTAAGGAAGGTCTCCATATTCTAACCTCACGGAAAACACTGGTTTGGATATACAAGTGATGAGTATTATTTATTTATTTAAAAGACAGGGAGAAAGTGAGAAAGAAAGAACATTTTTTTTAAATTTATTCATCTGACCCTTGTTTCTCCGACACTTAGTTGTGTATGTGGTGCTGGGGTTCAAACCTGGGTCTTCACGCGTGCCAGACAAGCGTTGAGCCAAGGCTCCAGTCTCAAGGACTATTATTTATTGCATAGATATTTAATAATTAGATGATTGCATGAATGAATGTAGCATTATCTGTGAGATAATAATGTACAGAATCGGAGGGCTTTCTCTAGGCATGAATCAAATAACCAAAATGCAAACGTGAAGATGATTCTTGCATTGACTCTGGCAGGCTGTAATTAATATTTATTAGGTAAGGAGCAGGGTCTCTGGCTGGGAATTTAAATTAACAAGCAGATGGTTTCTCTAGTGTTGAAAGTATGGCTTGGAATCGTTTAGCCCAGTCAGTTCCATAGCTCCATTCTCTACTTGCAGCATATACATGAAATTGTGAGATTTTTGGCAACAAGCACTACCTGGAGAGGCAGATGGTTTAGGGCAAAGCAATCCTGTTTCTGGGAAAGATAACTTGCAATGCTTCAAACTAGCCTGGGGACAGCTGATTGCTGGTTGTTACACTGACATGCAGGAAGTCAATGCTGGAAAAGTGGATTTGGTGGGCATCACAGTTTATTCTGAATGATGAAATAATTGTGATAGGTCAAAATAAACCTTCAGTATCATCAATATGTTCATTAAAATGTCTCAGGAGGCCAAATGTATTGTACTCCCATCTTACTCTAGGGAAAAAATTTTGATTTTTTTTTCTGAAGTCTTTTAGTGGATAACATAAATTGGACTTCTGTTATGTATGTAAAACACCTTGCAGAAAGATAACAGGCTTTCAAAGAATGTTAACTTCTTTTATTCCCATAATACTTGAAAACTACAATTTGTTCATGAATTTTTTTTAAGAGAGCGGCACAGTGAGAGAGAGAGAAAGAGAATCAATTTTACTTATTTTTGCATGTCGTTGCATTGCTCTGACACTGCTGTGTACATGGTGCTGGGGTCTGGACTTGCGTCCTTGCACATGCCAGGCAAGCGTCGTAACTGCTGAGCTACTGTTCCAGCCCCTGTTCATCAATTCTTAATGGGTTTTATTTATGAAATGCCCGTTGTATTTCAGACAATTTGTGATTGCTTTGCAGCCATTGCTCTAACTTTCTTCTTTACCCTGCAGGGTAGAGATGATGATTGTGCCCAGTTTTCCAGTTTAGTCACATTCAGGGTCACAACTAAGTACTCAGGTCTATCTAATTTCAGACATCGTGCTTGTAGATATTTTACTATTTAATATGTTTGTCAGCTAGTAAGAATTAGGGCATCCGAAGCTTTGGTTTGAGTCCTTCTAGGTGATTTTTATGTATTTGCATAAATGCTATATTGTCAGATAGTGATGAGCTCCATAAGAGCGAGAACTGCTTTATTCTGTCCTCCTGTCTCCCCAGTCTTGAGATATATCCCTGCTTGACAGATGCTAGGCAAGTCATCGTGTGAATTATTACGGAACTCCCACAGCCTAAAGAGCAGCGCGCTGCCTGAGAGGCACCCAGCAGCTCAGGCACTCAGCAGAGCTCAGGCTGAGGCTGGGGGACCTCCTGCCAAGGCGGGGCTTTGGAAGAATCATGAATCCCAAGGGAATTGTCCTCTGGAAAGCGATGTTAGTGGTTTATGCAAATTCAATCACTTTAAACTTGCTTCAACATGTGTCAAGAAGTTTAGAGTCTTTTTTTTTTTCTTATCCTGAAATTACCCATGCTTCTCAGAAGTACAAACCAGAATCTAAGAGGAAACAAAACCCATGCTATCTCCGCTTTGCCACTCTCAGAGCAGACACCACTGTTGGTGGTCAGAACACCTTACTCCACCAAGGTGTGATAGCTTCACTGTCTGGAGGAGAGATGTTCCCAGCCATTGTGACTGACTGCTCTGTGGAGAACAAGCGTGTGGGAATCATCACAGACGCCTGGCAGGAAAGGCACCCCACCCTCCATCCACTGAAGCAAAGCCTTTGGTTGCAGGTCCCAGGAAATCACTTGTAAACCCGTTTCCATGTGGTCATGATAATCACTGTAGTGTGCAAAGTGCTGTGTCCAGAGCTTAGGGAGACAGGCATAAAACATCAGGCCACACACACACAACACGTGTCCCCAATTTCTCTCCCTCCACCCCACATACACTGCTGTGTATCTTCTCCCAGTCAGAGAACAGAACAGAGAGAGAAAGGGGGGAGACAGAGAGAGAGAGTGTGCGTGTGTGTGTTTAGAAAGACAAGAGAGAGATTTATTATGATTAAGTCAGTTATCCCATTCAAGGTTTTGAATATTTTTTACCTCAACCAAAAAAGGCAATAGCACTCAAATAAATAAATAGATAAAGAAAAAGAAAGAAAGAAAGAAAGAAAGAAAGAAAGAAAGAAAGAAAGAAAGGAATATTGGCAGTGGAGTGGTGAGGGGTGATCTGCGTCTCTGATCAATTTTCAAAATCAGAAAGTGCTGAATTTGTTCCTCGATTCATTTGATCAGATTAAGATTTTTCCCTTCCTGTTCCTGATCAGTCACAGCTGCCCAGAAGCTGGCATTCCAGAAGACAGAGAAACATCCAGGTAAATGACTCACTCCTGATGTTGAAGCCAGAGAGCTAATTTCCTTGATTCACAGAAAAGAGACCTGCTCACCCCTGCTCTCACGGGCCATCAGGCTTCCATTTGGCCATGCCAAGAGACCTGCCCGAAAGCTCTATTCCAAAACAGCCTCATTGCCATGGCTCCTTTGGCTCACAAGGGCTACATAATCCATATTGCCCTGGAAATTTTATTTTGGCATTTGTATTTATTTGGTGGGACAAATTAAGAGGCATTGAGATTCTATTTCCTGTAACATATGAAATCCTTCTTAATTGGCCTTTAGTCAAAAGTTCTTGAATCAGATTTCCTTCACTTATTAATGGTAAAATGGGAATTTTTACAGTATATACTTGCAATTCCTTATTAATGCTTTGCTTCCAATTTGGCAAATGCGGCAACTTTGTCCATTGTGATAACCCTGCAAAACTACCTTGAAGTTCTCGCATATGCCGAATATTTCACGGGATGTGATTTTACCAAGTATTCTCATGGGATTCTTTTCAGTATATAGCCCTTCTATGCATGCAGGAAATTTTCAACCTCATGGCATTAGAATGTTGGCTTCCTTTCTGTTGATTTCACGATGTGGATCTCACACCTATTCATGTATTTCAAGGGTATTGAAATTATTGGTGGATTTAAAAGCAACTTTTAATCAAATCAACTCCCACGTGGTTAGGAGAAGAGGTGCAACCTGGAAATGATAATAGCAGGAACTTACTTTCTATCCTGTGAAAGTTTCAGATTCTGGTTCACTAAACAAAGTTGGATTCAAGACTTCTGCTTCATGACTGGTCCCCAACCCCACTTCCTTGATGGTATGTAATTCCCACTATAGTAAGATTAGAGGATTGTTCACCACACAGGGAATTCAGATGCTGTCTGTATTATCAGTAACAAGTTACTAATCATGAACTTTCAATTTTCCTACTCACCATCCTCCTGCTGCTCTTCCTTTCCTGTCTTTTATTCATAAAAAATAGTTTAGGAATTAGCACAAATTATGACTGTAAGATGGTGGCAGCAGAGAGCAATGGTGACTTTGAAAAATATTCTGGAACCTCATAACTCATGAATTAGGTACAAAATTCTCTTATCTTTTTTTTTTTTTTTTTTTTAAAGAGAGAAGGACAGTGAGAGACAGAGAAAGACAGAATCAATTTTATTTAGTTTTTCATGTGGTTTTCATTGCTCGGACACCTTGTTGTGTACATGGTGCTTGGGTTTGAACCCATGTCCTCGTGCAAGCACCATAACCACTGAGCCACCTCACCAGTCCCAGGTACAAAATTCTTGAATTTAAATTTAAGAATTTAAATTTAAATATAGTTCATATCTGAGGAAAACGTTGAAACAGTTGCTTCTGAACTTGTAAATATAGCAAATGCATATTCATTCATTTATATATTCCTTTGCTAGCATTTGTTATCCAAGGCTTGGAAGAATCCCCTCAAAATGTACTAGAAGAAAATGTATGTCATCTTTTGAAAGACCGAGTGGTGCCTATAGGGAATGAACAATAATAACAGTTAAAATGCAGCAATTTTTTTTAAAGAGAGGACAAATGTGAGAGAAAGAGAGAGAGAGAGACAGAGAAAATGAATTTTTTATTGAGTTTTTCACATGGCTTTCATTGCTCTGACACTGAGTTGTGTATGTGGTGCTGGGGTTTGAACCTGTATACTCGTGCATGCCAGGCAAGCAGGGTAACTGCTGAGTCACAGCTCCAGTCTCAATGAAGCAACTTTTAAATACATAAGATCTACATTTTTTTTCTTTTTCAGTCATAATTCCAAAATTCTGCCTGGAAAAATTTTGAGAAAATCCTGTTCAGACTGTGTAGAAAAGCTCCTAGATTCAACTATAGATAGATACCTGGCTCACAAAGATTTTGCCATATTTTTTAGATACCTTTACTCAAAGTAGGTGAACAGACTGTTTTGAAATAGGTTTAATATAAATTATAAGTGATCCTCCCAGAAACTACAATGACAGACACAGAAGGGTTTGGGTTTTCTGTTGTTGTTTTATTTCTGTTTTTTCTTAACAAGTAGCATTGATGCATAAGCATCAGAGATTGGCAGCATCTTGCTGTTGTTTTGAGGTGGGTAGAAAGTTACTCCTGGAATAAGTTCACATCATCCCTAAGTTCCAAGATCATAAAATATACATAAAATATACAGGATGACAAGGTAATGCCAAAAATAATGATATTTCAGGGAAGTTAGATTTTGTCCAAAAAGCAAAATGAAAGATTGAAAAAATTATCTGAAGGAGAAAACTTAAATTATGACCACTTCCTTTTCTTCTGTATTTGATTTCAAATGTCAGAATTTGTAGAAACAGACATCAACTTAATTTCAAAATTGAAACATAGCTTGGTTCAATTATACCAAAAAGCCTTAGTCATTTTTGATACTATTTGAAATGTTCTTAATTAAACATAAAATAGATTTTTTTAAAACTTCAAATAATGAATTTTATTGCAAATATTGTAACCCCAGGAAACAGGTTGGATTTTAAATGTGTTAGGAGGAGTCACAGATTGGAAATAAGGTTAATATAACAGATATAAATGGCATCACTATAATTCATGCTGTCTCTAAAAACATTTCCCAAATACATAGGAATTTAATATGATATAAAGAAATCATAATCTTAAAATTAATTTAGTTGAAAAAATCTATATCTCATTGCAAATTTTATGCAAGGCTGAAAGCATAAGACATATGGGAAATTAGACAAAGAGAATGATGGTATATTTTATAGGCATAGGTAAAAGTAATGTGAATTATTTAAAATTAATATACATTTAAATAGTAAACAGATGTAAAATTTCTATTCATCAGCTAATAATATATTAGACATCTCTACCATGTATTAATTATTTAGAACTAATCAAATTATATTTCATATTAATTTTTAAAAAAGTCTTCTGGTTAGTATTTTTTTTCCTCCTGTTATCTCCCTCCAATTGATCCTCTACAACATGTCCAGAATAATCACACTAAAAAGCAAAAAATTACTGGACTGTTTATTTCAAAACCTTCAAAAACTTCAATGATTGACTACTTCCTTAGGTTGAAGATCAGATTTTTTTTTCTAAAGAAAGAGAGAATCAATTTTATTTTTCCATCTAGACCCTGTTTTCCTGACATCTAGTTGTGTTTGTGGTGCTGGGGTTTGATCCTGGGTCCCCGGGCATACCAGGCAAGTGCTCCAACACTGAGCCACCTCTCCAGCCCGAAGGCCAGAATTCTTGATATCAAAAAGAGAACCACATGGTGAGGTCTTTATCTTCCTTTCTAACTCTGTCTTCTGCAGCTACAGCCATGTCCCCAACATCATACATGCATGGCTTGTCCCAGGTGCAAGGTCCCCTGCAATGGACCGGCTGCCCACTCCTACCTAGCCTTTCCCAGTCCCCAGCCTTCTTTGGTCTTTACCCTGCAGCTAGAGGGAATACCTGCCACTTTCCGGCCCACTGGGCTCTTGCAGGCCTCTGAGCTGTGGTCCCCGTGTTCTCTTATCACTCCTTTCCTCATCTGGCTGACTCCTATTCACGCAGTCCTCCAGGACCCTTGCTTCTCCCATCAGTTTTTTTTGCTCTCTTACAAGGCTCAGTCCAAATTAACGACATACAGCTTTCTCCTTTCTATTAAAAATCTCCTTTGAAATGCATTTTCTTCACTAGCATAAAAGCTATGTTAGGGTGGGCATTGATTCATTCATCTTTTGGGGCTGTGACCCCGGATGACCGAAGCAGAGATGGAATTATATACACCAAGCAGGGCAACCTCCAAGTGGATTTCCATACCAGGATCTGGGTATTTGGAGACTCCTTGTCTTCCCTGTTATGGTGAAGGCAAAAGATTTTTGTACTAAACAATTTGAAATAGTACCATCACAATGGTTAGGGGGGAAGCCTCTGTGTGCCACTTTCACCCTCTGCTCTCTTCCCTTGCTGCTTAAGCTGGTCAGGGGAGAGCGGCCTGCTTGTATATAGGGACAAGATCACAGAACAATCCACTACCCTATGTAGATTCCCTTAGTCAATGTTTCCTTCTAATATCGCTTCGTTCAAGCTCTGCCAAGATGTTTAACAGTACTTTCGGTGCAATTGCTGTCGCTGTGGCATGAGCCAGAGGACTGGAACGGAGGCCAATCTCCCTCCGTGACTCTAAGCCATTGTTCCAGGAGCGCCAACTGGGATCCTCTCCACCAGGCACCCCCAGTTCCTTCTCTGTAATATTGTCCCAGAGCCTGCGGACCCACATGGGAATTAAAAAACCCCATTGATTCTGCAAAAGGCAAAGCCCTGCCTTTCTGAAAGTTTCTCTTTGGATAAGTCACTTATGAATTTCTGATGCTAAAGTGGCTTCAGCGGTCATTGAACAGTTGGGGACAGCCCTTCCCCCATCCCTCCTTTGTAGCTGACTATTCAACTTGGAAGGCATCGAAACCCACTCATCTATGCAGTTGATTTATTTATCCTTTTGGACATAATCAAGCTCTTTTGCTCTCTGCCCCAGAGGCTGTGGTCCTGTAGCTAAGCCCTTCCTCCAGCTCACTTTTATTTAAATAAGTCAAACAAACCCTAATGTTCTCTTTTCTCCTCAATAATTCAGGTTCCTATCATTTCAACTACATTTTTATTGTCCTTTATCTCTCTCAGACTATTGATCTTTCTAGTCGCTGCCCTTTAAAAGTTTTTCAAAACCATTTCTCCCTAAACCCTACATAAATCAATCTAAAGAGGTGTATATGGGGAAAGCAAAATGAAAAAGAAATGCTTATGATATTTAAATGCTAATTCCAACATTGAACTCCCAGTTCATTAGCTTTTTAAAAGGTTTGTTTGTCTGAAAATATCTGCATTTCTTTTGCTCTATCTCTTAATTTGTAAATAATTGCACTATTTCTGGAAGATCTCAGCTGGATCAATGTATTTTTGGTCTCCAGTGAAATGTGATTATTCCTGTTCCTTATTGGCGTTATTTCTTGAGTACTCAAGACTAATGGTCACTATTCACTGAACGTCTGTGATATGCCAAGCACAGAGTAGGGATTTTCTGTGGATTACCTAAACTGGGCTTTATAAACCTCTCTAAATGTAACTACTATTATTTACATTGTATAAAGAAACTAAGACTTGGAAAGGTTAATTTTGTGACAGTATTCTCTCAGAGTCAGTGAATGAAAAATTCAGAATCAAATCAACTCCCCCCTGAATCCAAAGCCTATATCCTTTCAAGGACAACAGTGTTAACTGCTCCTAATTTTTAGTCTCAGAATAGATCAAGTATTTTTTTTCACTTTAACATCATCATTGCAATTGGAATGCTAAGGATGCTTAAAACAAGGTGTGTGGATAAAGTATGAAAATATCAGGGCCTCCCTGTCCCACACAGGGAAAACACAATGATTTGAGAAGGACGTGGCGTGTGTCTCCACATACTAGAAGAGTTATCAAATACAGTCCCCACTTGCACCCCTGGAGGGAAGAGCTTTAAGACAGACAGTACCCTGTCCAATTCAGTTAAATCACT